>JABFPN010000039.1:0-94767 GCA_022817305.1 Leptoteleia sp. ZL-2020 | reverse complement strand
GAGGGGGGGGGGGGGGGGGGGGGGGGAATTAGATAAGTTTCACTTTTATTGGAAGTCTTGTCAACGGATGATTCATTTCTTCGGAGCCGAGTGGTTTCTTTGCTGAACCGTAAAGTGTTTTGATCAAGATTTTTCGTTTTGCCCGACACGAGGAGAGGATCGGGAACCTTGAAACTGTTGTGCTCGCGATGATTTGACGGACTGCTCGATCAATGTTACTCGTCTCTAAATTAACGGCTTTGGACGTGGCCAATCATTTATTTTAATGAATCTTGAAAATTAATTTTTCAATATCTCCAATTACCACTTCACGCTCATTCTCATTCTATATATATATATATATATATGTATATTTATATACATACACACACACATATATATGTTAATTAACTTTTATTTATTCTTCATCCTTTTTTGCCGCTCTTTTTCTCTCTCCTTTTTTACACCGTTCTTTCATTTTCATGACATTAAAACAATTCTTACCAAACAATTACCGCTCGACAAAAAAAAAAGGTATTATTTATCGTTACTATTTGAGGAAAATAACAAAAACATCCATTACTACTCATTATTTCTCTTAAATAACTGTTTATACCTTGAATTTTTTACCCGATAAACGTTTAATAGGATACAAAAAAAAGAGTCGAAATTGCGGCCATTGTGCCTATCAGTGATTGAACATAATTTGATTCCTTTTTTTTTTATACCAGCAGTTTAATTTTTGTCCATCGACAAGATTAATGTCATTGCGTCAAGGCAAATTAAATTCTTTTATATCGTTTCAATTAATTGAAATATTACTTTAAAAATATTATTCTTAATGACCATTGTTTTTGATAAGATTTGATTTGAAATTAATTTAATAAAAAATTCATTTAAAAGTAATTAAAAAAAAAGAGGCAAAAGAACTGAAGTATTAATAGTAATCTTTCAATTAATGGAAATTTATTTCCATTGGAGTATAAATACCTGGAAAGCGAAAACTGATCGGACTTGAATGCGTCGAGGATTAGATAAAATTTGTACGGCTGATTCAGACCTAAGTGTAAGTCATTTAACGTACCGGGTACGTAAGGCTTCGTGAAATTGAGTTACGTAAAATTTGTTTGGCTACGATACTTATCATTTTTGTTACCGCCTTTAATGGCCGAGCAATACAACTGATGTGAATTGAAATTTACAGATTACCTTTGGTATATATTTTCTAAGGGTAATCTGATAAGTTTTACCATACCATTGCGGAAAAGTTTTATATTCAGTATGGTAATAATTACCATGAATCATTGCAACTTTACAAGGTCATATAAAAACTTTTACTATACCATATAAAACGTATTATTGTGTTGGTATAGTAATTATATAAACATCATAAATGATTACTCTTCAACCTCAGAAGGTATAGTAATACCTATAGTAATTTTATCCCAAGATATAGTAATTTTTCTTATAACTTTTTTCTCAATGTAAGACCCAACTGCGTCTATCCGCTGCACAATTAATATGCTAAATTTTCGCGCGACAACTATTTTTTTTTCGTCCACTTCAATATTTCCTTTTTTAAATTACAGGCAACCTTTGTGATTTGCATAATTATTTAGCAATGTGGGCACATACTTTGTTCGAGTTGAATCGAAAACCTCATCAGGGCCACATCCTCTTTACCAATTCATATTCATAATCGTTACGAGAGCGTAAATCATTATTCACCATTTTTTTTATATTATTTATATCAGGAATACAAGGAAACATTTTTGACGATAAAAAAAAGTGTCTCGAATATTTAAGTATTACGGACCAGTATTCGTTTCGCAATATTTGGTATACATCTACATTAATCTCATGCTTGTTTGCATTTGTACATTTTTTTCGCCCATTTGTACACACGTTTAGTATAAAAGAATTTAATTTTGCATTATGCATATATTTTCATTCAATTTAATATAACGACCTCAAAGGTCAATACTGTTTTTGTCTATATTAGAAACGTTTTGGTATGTAAACTGTAATTTTTTGGTTGACATTGTTGTTGGCATCGAGCAAAATTATTAGACACAGTGACTTAATTTTTCTTTTAAATTATATACAACAATATTTTAATAAGTAATGTTAACCGTCCATTTTACTGTAAATTACACGGTAATTTATTCGCAATACTGCAAGGTAATAACAATAAAAATAAAAACAGAGTTGCGAAAAGAAAAAAAAAAAAGAACAATACATAAAAAGCAATTTAAAAAAAAAATACAAACATACGTTAAAGTCGGAGAATACATGACGATTCCGAAAATCTACTTTGAATTCGAGTCGATGGTTTTGACCATACAATATCATAAATTTCACCACGCCGCATCAGAAAAGTCTTCATTACCATATATTATCTCTTGTCTTTTTCTTTTCGTATTCCCCAATTGGTATGATAATCTGAACAAGTTGTCCATTTTTACCCTCCGCTTGTTTTTTCGTTTATTTTTATTTTTTTTCTCATTTTCTTCCTTTCTTTGGCTCGCTGGTCTCCCCCCCCCCCCCCCCGGGCCCGCGCTGTGATTATTATTTATCCGCGTGAATGGATCCAGCACGAAATTCGTAACCTCGAGGAGATCTGCATTTGTTGAATCGAAACGGCCGAGCATGACGAATGATTTATCGGCCCGCAACCTTGGCCGAAGAACGTCGACTTCGACTATTCGGACTAGTCCCATTGTCCCCGGGGACCAATCTGCGTAGTTTTTGGTCGTTCCAAACAGTCCCCCCCCCCTTCCTCGCGCGTCTCCTTGCGCTCCTTTTTACTCCATGTTATTACACCGGCCGCAATTTAATTATTACCGCGCGCACTTTCTTCGCCTTTGACCGTCATTTTTTCTCCCTCCCACTCATCACGCTCGCGCTCTGTCTCTTTCTATTTCACGCGCGCCCGCTATTCCGCGCGCGAATGCTCGCCGAAGCGCTCAAGGACTCTTGCCGTCGTCCGCGCAAAATTGACACGCCGCGCCGAGGGCTTAGAACAATGCGCGAGATTTATGCGTTAGCGCGAGCGCGCGCGCGCGCGATTTCGTTAATGGCACAATATCGGGTAAAGGCGAGCGTTGCGCCATGTCGGACCGAATCGTGACGCGCTTTTACCGGAGCCGCTCACAAATTCAACTTTTATGCTAATCCACTTTGTTATTTCTTTCTTTTCCCTTTCCCCTCCTCTTCACTCGCGTTCCCTCCTTCCTTTTCCCCCTCTCTCTCTCTCTCTCTCTCTCTCTCTGCCCGCTTCTTCTTTTTCTTTGCGCCGTTTTTTCGTTCGAGTGGTGGCCTTCGCCTGGCTTTTGTACTCATCAAAAAAAATGTCGGCTCTCTCGACTTTTGCTCGCTACTCGAGGAAAATCTTTCAGTTGGATTTCTGTCACGCGCCTCGACTTGTACTTTGTTAACGTCGCCATTGTTTGCGTCATTAGTTTAACATTGTACATCCGCAGTGCTGTTATAGTACTGTTACCAGAGTTACCAGTACTGGTAAATTTTGTCCAGTAAAGGAGCGATAACACTGGGCCAGTACCTGATAACTAAACGTACCAGTTGTATAGCTATACCCTATCAGTAATCATCCAACCTTGGTCTTGCATTGTACAATTTTTTTCAATCACCAGTACTGGTTCAAGTCTGGATCAACTATGGTGATGATATTTTGCTTGGAATGTCTTACATCTGGTTATGTTCTGTTTTTGTTGATAACCAAGCTCAAACTGGTACTGGTCCCTATCTGTTTACCAAAGTCTGCATAACAGTACTGGACCAGAATTGATCCCATAGGTTGACTCTGGCAATTTCCCATAGGGTAGTTATATTTTGTCAAAAGAAATTCTGCAAAGTCGTGTCAATGTATTATATTACTTATGGCACTCTACGAGGAAAATACTGATACAAATGACAAACATTATTAATAAAATGGGGATATACTTTATCGTTTGGAAATCGTGCCAATTTATTGTTTATTTTTACCAAGTTCTCGGCGATCTTTTCGTTAGTTATATTATAACAGGTAAAAGAAATGAAACAAAGTTGGGTACAGTTTGCGGGGAATAAAATATATCACCACTTTGGACTAATCTTTGTTATTCCCAATAATATTTAGTAATTCGTAATTAGTATCCCATATAGTTATATAGCAAGAGTATCCTTTCAAGAGTGCTCTGTTAAAGATATGAAAATTTTCGATGCAGTGTTAATTTTATGTTTTTTCCATCATTTGGTGAACACATACACAGGTGATATAGTAGAGATATTATGTCATAATAAGAATTTTATTTAAGGAAATTATTCCTTTACAAACATGAATGTAAACAAAGTATACAGAATGATTGATTACATTGTGCCAAGTATAATAGGTGAACTGATAATCCCACTGATAAAATGATGAAATGAAGAAAAAAAAGGGTAAATGAAAATAAAGCGAATTAATACGTTCATATGTTACTCGAAGATCCGATAAAACACGCGAGATATTTGAGATGTAAAAGCAATCATATCCAGCTGATACGAAAGAATTTTGAAATGCATGATTAGACGATGAGTTATTTCGAACAATTACAAGGAGAGTTGTGCCATTTGCGATTGAAACCATGTTCCTTGACCCGAGCACGCATTCTGGCATTTATTGACTGAAGCGAAGCGCTGCCGTCTCCGAGTGCCCGAGACGGCATCCATTCACCTACTAATCGACTCGAATTCCCGATACTTTGTAATTGGATAGATGCCGCGGACTGGGATAATCACTCCTCCGAAGCAACAATGCGCGCGAGCCCCCCGCCGTTATTGTCTTTCCGCCGCCGCGTCCGCACGTGTGTCCACTCTACCATTAAACGAGCGCGCCTTCCCGCCCATTAGACTTCAACTTTGCACCGATCTCGCACTCCCATCTCCGCTTTATCTTATCTCATCCGTAGTAGAAATGAAATCGGGTATTCCCTATCACATATAGGGCCCCAATAGGGCTGAAACGTGGAATACCTGAAGAACGGTTTCCTGATTTGAGCCCTATAAGGGACTAACCAGGTATACTGAATTTGAACAAGTAATATGGTGTTCAAAGCTGGCTCAAGCAAGGTTAACTAATTGGGAACTGGTACAGAAAGTAACCCTTGGCATTGGTCAGGCACCCATCAGGTTTCCACTTTTGATTAGTACAAAAAATGGTTACTGATCAGGGCGTTATAAGATATTCCAAATTTAGCCATAATGGAATAAATGTGGAAACCATTTCAGGACCAATTCAGGGTAAGAGAGTTAAAACCCATTTATGATTGAAATGAGCACTGATTAGTCTAATGGTCAAGGTGTTATGACACTTCAATAGGTGCGGTGTTTGATTCTCAAGGAAAACGAATCCAGGGCCACATCTAATTCCACGTTAGATTTCTACTAGGGATCCTATCCGCGACCTTACTTTTCTTCCACTTTTCCGCGACGAAAATAATTCATCGCCAGACGGATTGGCAAGCCGGTTTCACTGCCAAACCTCCGCCCAAAACAATGTCAACTTTTCCTCCCATTCATTCCTTGATATTCAGAGTCGAGTGTACTCTAAAGAGACATTACTCGGGTGGCAATGCGTAGAGAACACGCGCGATGGTCGGTACGGTAGCGTGGCTAAAGAAGTGGGAGGGGGGCGATGGGCGCGGGCGCGCCAGTGCGAGCCTTTTCCGCGAATTTCTTCGGGGCTAGAAAACAGGTGTCCGCGGCCGATTGCGCCGATCGCTCGCGCTCGGATGCGGCTAAAAATAGCGGCCGTTTGATTTTGACGCGCGCTGGTACACGCGCCCGCGGTATTTGGGTGATCGGGGAGTATTTTCTCCCATTCCCCCGCAATGCGCGCATTATTGATACACGAGTTGAACGGCCTAATTATCGACGCGTGTTCAAATATTGAGCGCAGTTAACAAAACTGATCGATCAAACATTTCGCGGATTTACGTCACGCTTCGCATTTTCATTATACAATATATATATATATATATATATATATATATATATATATATACGTATGTATATACATATATACGTACGGTAATAATGTACCGATTTAGCATGGAAATAATCGCCGGAATAATTGAATCGGCTTGTAAAAGTGTGCGCTGTTCAAGAGTCCGTGGTATTCGGTGAGAGCCGACGAAAAATAGATTTATCGTTAATGTAAATAAATTCGCTTTTATTTCTAGCGCGGGCGATAAGTTTAGCGTGAAATTATTTATAGTAATTGTATCTTATAATATTACTTGAAACTCTTTACATTCTTATATTTTGTTTTTATCGCTCTCTCTCACTTATCCGTTCCCTTTCGTTTGTTTTGCACTTTAGTTTTAAACAAATCATAATTTAATATGAAGGCATCCTTCTTCCTTCCCTCTCTCTCCCTTTTTTACTAATAAACTGCTGATGTTACTAGCACTTGAAGATGTTTGGCGAACTAAAGGTTGCTCGTTTATTTCCGCTAAACAACTACAAGTGTCGTGTAGTGACAAAATTATTTTTCATTAATTAATAATAATTGCTTCAATTTTTTTTAAAAAGATACAATAACATATAGTAATAATGCTAAATGCCACTAAATGATGAAAGCAATTAAAAATATAGGTTTTAAAATAAGTGTTAAAAATAATTTGTCGAATCTAAAACTGCACGGAAAAACAATTTTTTTATCGTAGACTTTATGAGAAGAAAAAGTTAGTAATTACACAATCCGGACCAAATAGTTAGTTTTCTTGATAACCATAAGCTTATTATAGTTATCTTTACCAAGGTTGACGTGGTTCATTTAACAGCAAGATAACATTTCAGTTAACCAACGCAAGTAGTTACTTTTACTGTATTATATAACACATAGTAATCGTAACTACATTACCTATCTACTTCGGTTACAGAATATAGTTAGTGCGACCATACACAAATATTTGCTGCATCCCAAATTTATTTATAACATCGCAACGATTACGAAATATATATCGTAATAGTTACGATGGCCAAACATTTTTTCCCCCAAAAAAATCTTTTGTTTTAAAGTTTCTACTGATTTTGATCATCGATGTTACTTTAAGCTGAATTTAATTATTTGTTTTTGAGTACATGCCACGACAATTTAATTGCAAATTTGATTGTAACAGTTTTGAATGTCAACCAAATGAACGTAAAAATTTCAATCAAATTATAAATTTCATGATAGCTAGATTTTCTGGTTGATAATAACCATAATATGGTTTATGGTTATTTCAACTAAAAATTAAGTAACTGGAACTAAAATTTTATAGTATCCATCAAAATTTACTTCATATTAATATTGTTATAACTTTTTTCTCAGTGTAACCCTGTGCCATTTTGATTGTTCGAGATTAAATTTTTATCATATATATACATATATATTAAGCAGTATATCGTTTACTGCTACTACGAGGGTGGCATTCCGTCTGAAAGGAACAAAGAGGCGCCGACAGAATATGACCGGACTCTAAACAGTCTCGATAAAAAAAAAAAGAAAGAAAAAAGAAAAACACTCCTCAACTCCTTTAATCCACATTCTAACGTATATCGCTTAATAAAATCTACTTTTTAATGATTATTATTATGATTAATTATGCCTAATTGTACGAGATATTGTGGTACTTTTTAATTATTCCTTATACTTTCACTTTTCCTAATGGAATTTTCATAAACATTCACTTTCAAAAGTAATCATATTTTACAGAACTGAAAAATGAAAGTTAAGACAAGATGGGAGAGGGGGAGGGGGCCAAATATCGCCTACGTTCCTAATATCGCATAGCACGGTTGTTGCCTGATTAATGCTGCTAACCAGTGGCCCACACCAGAATGACCAAGCATTTCCCTTCATCAGCAGTTGCGCTTGAAAACCAGACAGAGCTGCGTCTTGATGGTCTTTACTGGTTTTCAGGAAGGCTCACTGAGAAAAATAGTACAGTAATCCTGGACTCTATGTGTTCCTGTATAAAATAATGCTCAGCAATGTGAGAAGTGGTACCACAATTTGGACAATTAGTACTTGATAAAGTGACACCGTTTACCAGACTGTCTGGTAATGTTCTTAATATTGGATCATAGAGTCTCAGAATGCCAGAAAGTATAGTTTCTTTTATTATTTTATTTTTCTCAGTGCTGACTTACTTAAACGCGTTTTATAATTTTTATTTTAATAACGAAAGTTGAAGTAAGAGGGAGCTTTGTTCATTTCAAACAGCTTTACACTGTAGTAGGAAATATTTAGTCATAGTTTGCTTGCTGGGTTTGCGATGTGATTCTGAGATTAGAGGCCGGCATCTTTGAGACTTAGGTTGTACCCAATATCGCCCACTTACGTTATTACGAACAATTTCCAAGTGTTTTTTTTTCAGATGTCACGTAGATAAGGTTAAAATGAAACAGAACGATTTCATAAATCTACGAAAGAACTAATTCAAGCTTTATTTTTTTTTACTTTTTTAATTCAATCCCAATTTAGACATCAGCGATATTGAGCACGTACGGTGGGGTGATACCGAAGTATATTTTTTTTAATAAATACATATACATAGAACGAGACCAGTTAATTTTCTAATATTTAACGAACATTGTCCCAACATTTCTGAATTCTCAATAAAAAATTTTCGTACAGTATTTATTTCAGTGCAAATATGTTCCATAACATTTGCGATAAACTTTCCAGTTCTTGATACATAATATTTCTTGCATTTTTTTTTTCTTTTTGAGTTAAACGATGGAACAAAAACGGAGCGTCACTTAACGCGAGTTTACCTACTTTTCATTCGTCGCATAATTAATCGTTCATGCTGCGTTTTTAATTAATATTCTCCGGGCAATTTTTTATCCTTTTCTCCGCAAGCAAAGTGGAAGGGTGGGAGGGGGGGGGGAAGGAATTAATAAAGAATGGCAATACCAATTACGCTTTACGTAATTCATATAATACGAATATTGTGCGAGTCCTGAATAGAGGAATTATAAAAAGTGCACTCATATTCTGTAGATGGAACTTTTTAAGTGCACGTTTCGCCGTGGAACGTGTAACTAATGTGAATGCCTCGATGCGTTATAGGTAGTCATTATACCGAGCATTACTTTTTATAAGTCTGCAGTTTTAATCAAGCAGTTTCAGTGATGTTGCCGTTAGAGGAGTGTTATAATTAATTACCCGCTATGAATTTGTTTACGAGGGCCAAAGGAAAATTGGCTTGCAGTTAGCATAATGCAAATATCATGGAATATAATGGAAATGTAATGCGAATTTTACGTGAACATCTGAGAGCCATGGAAATTCGGATGGAAATTTATTAAATGGCACAGTATTGGCCCAGTACTGGCGATCGATTCGAACCCTAAAAGACAATTTATGAACATTCTTATGATAAATTATGAAAGAAATACTATAATAAAGCATTTATTCCAATAAATTTATAGGAAAAAGTACTTTATTTTACCATTTATTTCATATTTTAATATAAGTATGTTTATAAATTGTCTCCTGGAGTTAGAATCCAATTTTTTATGGTAAAATTTACTGGATGTAGATTTCCATTTGATTCAAACGGAATCTAGTTCCCTCAAATAGGAATCTATTTCCATTTCCAACAAGAAGATTCCATTTGATTTAAATAGCAATTCCCACAATTCTAATTTGCCAGTACTGGCCCAGTCCATCGCCATAATTTATTACCATTATAAGATCACCGAAATTTCCACCTGGATAAAAAAGGTCAAACGCGTCTTCCGAGACAAAAGATTTCCCAGACGATTCGGACTAATGGCGTAAAATAACGAGGTTTCGCAATCGTAATTGAAGGAAATTAGAGCGGCGCCGATTAACGATTAACGAGGACGTTTATAGTGGCCGAATAATTGGCGTGGTATCGGTGTGATTTTTGGTCGACAAACTTCCGTCGGGGTTTTGTGCCTTGCGGCCGTGACGAGTTTGTCGCGCGCAGTTCCACGACTTACGCAATGGCTGCCCCATCTGGCCGGAATATTTTTCTCATACGTTTTGCCGGCGCGAAGAGAACGCGCGCCTCTCTTACACATATAGGCATGGGCGGCCTAATTCCTCTCGCCCCACTCCCCTCGCGCCGCCACCGCTGACGCCGCCGCCGCAGCAATCTCGGAGATGCCACGATACGCGCACAATTCAAAGTTTTTCACTTAAACAAATTATACTACGCTTTGCAAATTATGCGTCATTTCAACATTTCGTTCCCCACTCCTTCGCATACTCGACCCCGTACACAAATTTAATATTAATACAAGTTCGAGAGATTCCAATTAACGAACACGAATTTTGCCATTCATTTGCGAATAAAATTCGTAGTAAGGCCAGTAACGTAGATTTTTAAAAAATAAATGTATATATATATATATATATAATTAATTAATTGAGCTTCTAGTCATATATATATATGTATGTATGTATTATTTATAAAGATAGGGGTTCAGTTTTATTTATCATTTATCTTTTATATCTTGCAACTGAATTTTAGATACAATATTCAAATATAAAAAAGAGAAGAAAAAAAGGAGAAAGATATACACCACAACGCGTCAGTTTCAGTTAATCTTATCAAACTCCTAATTTGACCTTGAATCAAATGGTTCTAAATTTACGCTCTACTGTGCAATATTTATTATTTCAATAGCGTACTAAAAGCGTGTCCAAAAATTGTTAGCAAAATTTGCATCAACTTCCCAAGATTTAAGGTGACAGGTGGGTGGTGGAAGGGGGGGAAGGGGCAGGCGGTAATAAACGAGTGTGGATAATGAATCGAAGTGAATCTGCCGGCGGTGCAATAATAGACTCGTCATACGAGTAAACGATACTTTTTATTTGCGCAAAGTGAAATAAACACGGCGCCCGAGTGTGATGTAATTGCGAATCGTTTGCAAACAATGTTAACGAATGCGGTTACGTATAGGAACGGCCGCGACCATTAATGGCCCATATTTCACTTGTCAGAGTACTGATTTACATGTCTTTTTAGGCGCACCGTTTGTCGGGAAATGTTATTGATGTTTGCGGGGAAAAGGTGTGCGCGACGTTTTGCGCGCGCGCGCACGCGCTCCGTGGCCGTGTGCGCGCCACCGGCCGATAATTGCCAATCCTAGGAGGCGCCGCGATCGATTTTTTCGATAACCAAACGGCAAATCCCGATACAACTTTTTTATCTTACTATCCTCGTCGCACTTGAATAAGCTTATGGTCGAATTTTTCTCTACACATATTCCTTACTTTTTCCAAAATATTTCAGGTATTCAACCGCATATTTCTGGTAAAATTATCTAGGTATATTTAATTGTTTAACTCCACATGGGGTAAAGTACAGTATATGTTACCAAACTATTTTATTTTTGCATAATTGCTCCCGTTAAAATAATTTTAAAACTCGAACTTGGAGGCTTTGACTTTTATCACTGTTCTAAGCTCATTACTGTACGTTTATATATAAAAAAAAGACGAAATGCGAACGGGGCATTGATCTGACAAATTACCAGCGTATTTACTACGTCAAATCGGGCACAACCAGGCACCATCGGGCGCCGCTCGCGGTTTTGACCATTTCAAATGTCGCGCGCGCGCCAATCCACCGACTGGCGCGTTATTGCAGAGGCGTAAATTGGTAAGACATTATATCGCACGTGTGCGTCCCGTAGGTACCCAGCGCGTGTATTTATATTTTTAAATTTTATCGCCCGACTCACAATAAAGCGGACATTATAAATAAAATTAATACTCCGTTGAATATTTATGGCCGCGTAACGCCAATTTACGACCGCGCGCTTCTTTTTTTCCCCCCCTCCACTCTACCTCGCCTAGCCCCGCGTGCTTTTGCGAACGCACAAATACATTAATATTAATTTGCATTGAACGCTATAAACGTATTGCGCAATATTCCTTATAAAACAATTTTTATTTCTTTCCACCTCTCCTTCTTCTCTCTATCTCTCTCTTTTTTCTTCTTCTTCTTGACTTTTTTTTTATTGATCAATCGGAGGGAGAAGGAAGACGATCATGGAGCCGAGAACACTTACGGTAAAGGTCGTACGCGCGAAAATATATCATTCGAAAATAAAAGCCGAGGGCAATAAAAGCCGCGCGACGTTACATTTACGGTGCAGTTTATCGGAACGCGCGAGAATGTTCATCTGGATTTTGCCAGACAAATTCAAAACTCTACCGGCCACCGAAACGAACGAGACGAGACGCGTGGGGGTCAGAATGAGAGTGAGAGTGATGGAGAGAAAAATGGGAAGGTGGGTGGAGAGGAACAAAAATGAAAATTCGATGAATAATAATTTTTTTTTTTTTTTTGGTTGGAATGGCTTGATTAAGAGGTACGAAGGGAGATTTAATCGATCTGGAAAAATTCCCCCTTCCCCACCCCCCGCCACCATACGAAACCTCTACGTACACAGTTTTTTTCAAAGACTCAGAGTCACAAAATTTTCTATTTATTTTTAATAGATTCTTATGTTTAATAGACTTTCTATTTAATATTAGAAAAAAAACTTAACGTAAGAATAATTCTATTTGTGATAAATAGATTCTATTTAATGTAAAAAGAAATCCGACTGCATCTTTCTCTTGAACATGAAACTTGAAAATCTTGACTAGATGCTCAATTAATTAATCAATTAAAAGGTATCAATTATCAATTGTTATAAATTCACAGTGATATTTTAATAAGTAATAACTACTATTATTATTCATTGAAACGGATGTTCAGTTTGGTGAAAAAATTAATGGCGATTAACTGTTAATTAAATTTAAAGCGCTTTGTTAAATTAATTATATTGTTTGTAAAATGTATAAATATTATTGTTATATATATACGCAACATTAAGTATATTTATACATATATGAATAACATTTCTATTTATTGTATTATTTATATACTTCATTACCAATATTAGTCATTTATTATGACAGTTATTTACCATTAATATTTATAACAAAGTATTTAAAGTATTTAAAACTTTTTATACTCCATGAAAAAGTGGAGACAAAGATTGCCTTCCTGTCACATTTATTATATATTATACGTAGACAAATAAAACAATTAATATTCCCATCAAACATTGGATTCGAACCCCAAAAGACAATTAATGAACATTCTTCTGGGATTGAAATCCAATTTTTATGGTAAAATAAAAAATAAAAAATTATTATTTTCATTAATACCGTTACATGCAATCTTGTGCAATTATCATTGCTTATTCCAAACTGTATAATGAAATACGACAAGAAGTTATACTTTGTTCCCACTTTTTTTGACAGTGTTTTCAAGCATCAAACGCGTAATAAGCAAGTGGCATTAAATAGTTAATCAAACGCACAATACTTGGGTGAGACGACAATAAGAGAAAACAAACAAACAATTAAGCGAAAATCAAGCGAGAGGGAAAAAAATGAATTGAAGTGAAATTAAGAGGCGTCGATTTATCGCGAGGTCGTAAAGGAGAGGTTCGGGCTGTATAAGGTCCGGGCCCCCAATCTTTTCGTGAATGTTTATATGGTGGGAAAAAAAAGAAGAGGAGGGAGAAAGAGACTGGGCGAGAAGGATGAAGCAGAGGGACGGATCTGCTTGAAATAAGGCACTATCTGTTCCAACTATACAATGTTTAATTTCAGCAAATTAATTTAGCCAGGCGACACGATGAAATGTTATCGCGACGGCACATTATGACGCTAATTCATGTGGCTATTTGGTTGCGCTTAAAGTGTTCGTAAGGTCAGCGGTGGTCTTTCCCAATGTGATGAAAACTGGCCACAATTATACTATAATTCGCCTTGCATTTAGTACTAACCTAGTGGAAATGAAATCGGGTATTCCCTATCACATGTAGAACCTCAATAAGGCTGAAACGTGGAATACCTGAAGAACGGTTTCCTGATTTGAGCCCTATAAGGGACTAACCAGGTATACTGAATTTGAACAAGTAATATGGCGTCCAAAGCTGGCCCAAGCAAGGTCAACTAATTGGTCACTGGTACAGAACGTAAACCTCGGCATTAGTCAGGTTTCCACTTTTTATTAGTACAAAAAATGGTTACTGATCAGGGCCTTTTATCAGATATTCCAAATGTAGCTATAATGGTATAAATGTGGAAACCATTTCAAGACCAAATCTGGATAACAGAGTTAAAGCCCATTTATGATTGAAAAGTACTTTGCTTAGTTGAATCTTACGGGCGTCGATAGCCTAATGGTAAGGTGTTAAGACACTTCAATAGGTGCGGTGTTCGATTCTCAACGATGGCCAATTTTTTTACACAAAATTTGTTGGGCGACTAAAAATAGACACGTTCTGTGAATGTCAATTATTAAAATATAAAAAAAGATTCTCAGTTTACCAACAATGTCAGTAATTTTTTTTCCTCTACGTGCGGATAACGAATAAGGTCCCTCTTGGACCCTGATTTGGTTCCTCATTAGGCCCTTACACATACCAAGCGTGTACCAAATGATACGACGCCTTATTTGAATACCAAATCGGTTTCTGATTTGGAAACGTGGAAAATGAATCAGGGTCACATCTAGTTCCACGCTAAATTTCTACTTGGGTAACTTCAAGCTACCTTTAACGAGCCATTCATGAATCAATCGGACGCAAAACAATAACCGATAATATTTTGCCGTAAAAATTAATTGAAACGATCGTAATTACGCTGAGACGCGGCTAAATAATTGCAGTTTTATCTGCCCCAGTAACGTTACAAGAAGGTTTGACTCGAACAATAAAGACTTGGTCCTTAGGTCGCGGTGTCACGTGACCACGGTATATTTGCGCGAGTAATTTAAACGTAGCTTTGCCGTTGGGTGAAAAGTTTATAGCCAGCGCAAAGTGTTTTTTCGTGTTTTTCAGCATAAAGCGTGCTATATCTGACGTTTTTAATAGTCGTCGTAAACAAAACAAGCTCGGCCAACTTTCAAACAATTTCGGCAATTTAAACGACGACTCCTCACATTTAGCCAACTGTTTATTACTTTTTTTTACATTTTTCCGTTAAATATCTTATTACTTTGCGTCATTAACATTCAATGTCAATTACGATAAATGAAAAGTAATTGCTACTTTTGATTTTGTGTTAACAATTCTCCTAATCGTTTGCATTATTATAATAATATAAAGTAAAAAAAAAGAAAAAAATTCGCGTCGTTGCTTGTACAAAAGTAAGAGGAACGTTGTTCTGTAATGTCCTTTTTCAATTTACTCGTTTGTTTATTTATTTATATTTATAGTGGGTACTTACATGTTATTCCGGATCAAAGAAGTTCCGCTAGAACTTCGCGGGTCTCAGCTCGATGATATTATGACTGGTATAGCCGGTGACTTCTCGTTACTGACTGTAATAAAAAACAAAAAATTTGTCATCTAATAATTAATTACTATTTAACGGCTACTTTATTATTTTGTCTTTTTGTATGAATTGGCTTGATTCAACCGTCATAATACACGTTTATACGTTAATACGTTTGTATATCTATTTATATTTAAATATTTGAGGACTTTAAACGTTTTTATAAGTACAACACATTAATTAATTTGAGGAAATAGTGATTTAACGATATAAATAATTAGTCATACGATTATTCATTCTTGATAAAATAGTGACGAATTTAGTCAATTAGCAATAATTATATTTGCTCCTATTAGTCTACGTGTCGCCACGTTTCAATTTGGATTAAAATAACGAATTTTACTTCAATCTCATTGCATTGCAATGGGATTAAATTTCGGTTCAATGAGAATTTATTTTTTGTAACCAGGAAAAGTAATAATAATAATAATAATAAAAAAAGAGAATAATTTTAAGAGTATTATTTTTTGTTTCCAGGCAGCAAAGGTGCTCCTTTATTGTAATGATTTGTTGAAGCAAATGGGCAGGTCGAAGGACAAGAAAGTGTGCGTAGACAATATGCTCGTGCAGCATTGAAAGAGCGCGAGCGTGCGCGAACGCGTTGCGGAGTCAGTCAATTCCTCGAGCGACTTATTCTATGTTTGGCGTTGGTCAAATTTATGCTTCCTGCGCGTGTACGCACGCTACGCGCTCGCTCCGACGCACCACCGAACACGTACTCGCTATTATAATCACGCATGATACCAAGTATTGTGCGTGCGTGAACCAGAGAGCGCCGCGCCGTCAATTCCCTGCCGCCGCCGCGACTCTTCGCTCCCAAACCCACAAAGACTTTCCCCCAAAACTTGGCCCAACCAACTGAGGAAGGAAACGTTTAACATAGAATATCTTACTAATATATTTTTTTACACTACAAAAGAACCTATGAAGAAAATTGAACGGTGATCCATTGGTAAGGAAGGGGCCAAGTTTGGCATGATGGTGACTGACTCTTGGGTAACCATTGGGCCATGGTTGACCCAAGAAAGATCTATTTCCGTCAACTTATATAATATACAACATGAAAATCAATCGTGTTCCAATTTTGGCAAGACCATTAGTCCATGATTAGTTCAAGAAAATCAACTTTAACTGAATTTATTTTTTTGACGCAGCAATTGGTAGCCAATACAGGGCCAATACTGGGCCAAACTATAGTCAAAAGTGCACACAATTGGGTCACATGATAATGGTGTCTCATACCGATTAACAGCTGACCATTGGCAAACCAACGGTTGCCAATCTTGGACCAATATTGGGCTATTTCTTAAATTCCACATGAGAAAAGGAATGAATTTATATTGATTTACACCACAAATATTGTTACTTATATTAAGAACAAAGATCCCACTTTCGGAATAACAGAGAAAAAGTGATTCCATTAATCTAGTATAAAATAAAAGTGGCCGCAAGTGGCGTAAAAGGGAAAAAAAGAAAGAGCGACGGCGACTGTTTTGATTAAGCGCGCGCATTCGGGGAAAAACCGTTGCGCGGCCCTTAATCAAAAGCATACGAAACTGACAAAATGTAATAAAGATTGATGCGCCGATGCCCGCATCGTCCTTCGTTTAAACTTATTATCGTTATCGCCATCTCGCTCTGGCGCTTGGCGCGATACCATCTCGGGCGTGCGGGCGCTATTGTAGGGGGCGCCAATTCTTCTTCCAATTAAACGATCGTTACGCGCCCAAATGGATTTATGTGTACTGGCAATGCCGATCGTTCTAGCGCGCGCGGCTTTTCCTCTTTCTTTTTTTTTTCTTTTGCCTCATGTCGAAATAAATATTTCCCCCCATCGCAGATAGTGGAAAATTTTGAAACCAATCTGAAATAAACGTTTGAACGTATATTTTTCATTATTTTATGTTTAAAAAATAAAAAGGACAAAGTGGAAGGATGTGAACAAGATTGATTTTATTAAAAAGAGACAAGACTAGTAATAGTAATGGTTCAAAAGAGGCAAAAGAATAGGGATAAATTACAAAAAATGTTCTTCGCCCAAAAAATATTACATCAAGAAAGTGGCATTGAAAATGACATTTCGCCGGATTAATAAAACGACTTGTCAGATCAGCATTACTTTCTGTCAATTAAGCAAACATTCAAACGTCGGTGTAACATATTCAGCGCGGCATTGATACCAAAAGTAAATACCAACTTGGATCATTTTTCCCGTGCATCATTAAAATCCATCCCATGGCTGGGATCCGCGCGAACGCACGTGGTCTTTAATTGCTCTTACTTAAGCAAATTACTCGGAAGCAGCGGCGCGTTTACGCAACCGAGGGCCCCGCACCAAACACCGACCGTCCCCCTTCCCCTAACGCCCCCACCAAGGTCCGTACCATCGACCAAAATTCCGCCAAACCGTCAAGAAGATGAAGAGGAAGATGAAGAGGATAACTTGAAAATAACGAACGCTTTAATGTTACCCAGCTAATATGTTGTTTTCTATCCAGGAGAATAACAATGGAATCGAAATCGAGCGCGATTTCACACGTTCGGTGTGAGAAAACCAAGCCAGTGCCATTTGCCGCGCGCGCATAATTGAATATTCAGCCTTCTTGCGGGCGCGCGTGTGCGTGTGCGTGCGCCTCACAAATGACAGCCGCGATTATAATTGCCAACTCCCACAAGAAGGCCACCTCGCGCGCAAACAGATGATTCCAATGAAAAAAAAAAAAAAAACCAACACGGAGTAAAAACCACTCCTTTCGACCAGCGTCGTTCTAATCAATCCAACTGAGAGATCACTTCCGGACCAATCCGGAAATTGGCTTGTAATTGTTTTATTTATATTTTTGACACTTGTCAATTCATTGTTTGTGGCAAAAAATAATCTCTTTATTATATTATTTCGTCTTAAAAATAAATTGTATTTGATAGTTCTGCGGGGTACCAACATATTTTTTTTTTTAGGAAGAATAAAATATCGTATTCGACGAGGAAAATAGTGGTTTTAGGTTGGCAGCACTTCGCCTTTGACTTGGGATACCAACTTAAAGTACTATTTTTAATTATGAATAATTTTATAATCGTATTTTTTGGTATAATAGAGTAAGTTGAAGGATTTTATGTATTATAGATTAATGGTTCCACCTAATTTGTGGTCATTATCAAAATTAAACATTTTAAGGACCACATAATATATAATTAGTTATTATATGGTTCTGAATATAAACCCATTTTTAATTGTTATTTTCGTTAAGAAATAAAGCTCTTTTAGTACAGATTTACCGACCATTTTACTCTTTTTTTTTATGTACCTTACTAATTTGTATACAATTTGTATTGACCTTCGGGTCGTGTGAAGTTGATCCGTATCCATGCGCGAAATTTCATAGCAGTATTCCTCGTAAATGAGCCCTTTGAATTATTATAAAACAATTACTTCAGGGTTAATGGTAATGCCCATGTTTAATGTTAAAATCGATTTCGTGGTTCTACAGAAACGTTTATCGATTTCGACATGTAAACTAGACAAAATGGTACCTATACTAAAAGGTACCTAAACTAAAAATTGGATTCGAACCCCAGAAGACAATTTATGAACATTCTTATGATAAATTATAAAATAAATACTATAATAAAGCATTTATTCCAATAAATCTACAAACATTCCAATAAATTTATAGGAAAAAGTACTTTATTTTACCATTTATTTCATATTTTATCAGAAGTATGTTCATAAATTGTCTTCTGGGGTTGGAATCCAATTTTTTATGGTAAAATTAACACTATTTTTCTGCGTGTAGGATATAAATATATGTCTTGAGAATTTTCTTTTACATATAAAATTATTTCTGTTTAAAAACTTACTTTAAATTTCACTGTCATAAAATATTATTCTTCCCTTTCTTTTTCCTTGTATTTTCGGACAAAGTACCCATTTATTCATAGATAAAAAAGAAAATAAATAAAAAAGAAAAGTTCAGTTATTCCAACAGATGGTTTCCATGAGGCAGCAACTGTGAGTTAATACAAAATTTATTGAAGTACTTGGGGAAATATAAAGAACCGCGGTTACACAATATAGAAGTAAATTCCGCCAACGCTTCCTCATTTTTTGCGATTAGTTATCTATCGATTAGTTATGTCGCGCTGATAAAACGAATGCCTTTCAGAAGCAGACGCGTATTTTCGTACGCGCTTTCCACGTTACTACGCCGAAGTCTTCCCACTTAAACCTCCCAGATAAATTTTTCAAAACAAAAAAAAAAAAAAATTTAAAATTCCATCGCGAAGCGACTTTTCTCCTCCGGTAATGTAAATTCGTGCGGCATCATTTCAGCAATTCCGCCTTACGTGACTCGCATTCGACTTCTCTTCTAAAATTCCATTTATCTTAAGAAGAATGAACGAAAAAAAAAAGAGTAAATAAAAATGAAAATGGTCGAGAATGAATCGTAATAAATCAACAATTAACTGTAAATTTTTCAGCCCACTTATCACAAGTGTATTTCCACTTATTCAAATTGAGACAGTACTCTGGGAAAAAAGATATATCACAAATTACCATTTTTTTGTATCAATTTGAGGATATATTGGAAAAGAAATTATTCCTACTGTTTATAATAGTAAAATTTAAAAGTCATGTAGTAAATATTAATAGAATAGTACTATAAATAACTTTGATAATTGTCATTTTTACTATTTTTAATATATACAAAGATACAAATTGTTTTCAATTTTACTATTACTTTTTTCTCAGTGTAGGAAGAAAGGGCCAAAAAACAGTGTCAGTCGTTATACTTTCCAATTTGTACTTTTACAAGTTTAATTATCTCTTATCTGTGCACGGGGGCAAAAAAATTATTATACTTTATCGTAAAGTGGGGTTAAAGTTCGTTTAAATGTCACATTTAGCGTATATTATAAAAAGATATTTCCAAGTTAAACAAACAATTCAATTAATCTGAATCGTAAAAAGTCTTATGATTCTCATAATCGCGTCTAAAATATATGTTAAACGTGGCAAAGTAAACGCACACACACCTTGTCCTCATTTTGAATGAGACGGTATAATCATTTTCAAAGTGTAACTTTGAACAAACAGCTAACTTCAGAACGTCACGAAAACTATTTAACCCTACACTATACCTAGACTCACAAAACTGTCCATTTAACAGTGATCAAGGGTGGCGGTAGCCACCCGACGAGCCAAGGTATATAAATTGATAAATTAATTTATACATGTATAAACTATATATGGAACTGAAGAATGAAACGTTTTTAATATTGCCTATTACAAAAGTAATGCTTGTAAATAATTGGAAAATCAAATTAAAGAAACAATAATATTGTTTGTTTACGTCCAAAGGGCATAAAAATGGATGTATATACAAAACAAAAACAATGTCAGCTTACATCTTGTATTTTGAAAACGTTTCAGTCCTATAAACTATAGCCTTGGGCCTACAACTTATAAACCATACTGAAGCCCGAAGAAGTCATAATTCCCATGGTACCCAAACTACGTATCCTTTTTTATTTCAGCATTTCTGATCCACTTAACTAATCTCTTCATTTCTCCCCACTTTATTTGTGTATAATTTGAAAATATTTCCCCCCGACAGAAATTTCCAATGTTACTTTTACCAATGCAACAGAAGGACAATCCCAACGTGTTATGACATTTATCACGTAATTTTACAATTTAACTCTTTTTTTTTTTTTTCAACGTAATTGTGACGGGAAAAATGATCCGACCCCAAGGTTGCCATTTTTCCTAACACAGTTCGTATCTTCGATCAAACGAAAACACGCGGAGAATGCAACAGCGGACTCGTACTTGTATTCCATAAAACGATTGCGTCACTTTATAGCCCGAAGAGTGAATATCAACGCGACCGGTGAATAAGAAGGAATAATTTTTAATACACCAACAATGTTCCAGCGATTGGACGTTAAATACAATAATAGTGACATTAAATCGAAAATGTACTAATAAGCTGACTGGCACTAATTAATAATCCAATTAATTCGTTAAGATTCATTAATTACCATAATCAACGATAAATTTTGCATTAATTTTTTTTGACTAGGTATAAAAGGTATACGAATTGAAAGCTTGCAAAAATGCCCAAAACGGCGAGAAAAAAAAATTTTTAATACACTAAGAAAACTGTAGTTGGATTTCTATTTAAATTAAATAGAATTATTCTTACATTAAGAAATGTTTTCTAATATTAAACAGAAAATCTATTAAACATAAGAAGAAATATTACTCATAAATAGACAATTTTATAAGAGTAACGCAACGAGAAAAAAGTTACATGGTTAATTTTCGTGATTGCTAGAATTCTGGTTGAGAAATGTCAATTTGAAAAGTGGAAAGTAGAGGGAGCCGTCGTAGGGAGGATTGTTTTCTCCACGAGCGGACCGAGCGATTGGCGCCGATTTGCTTAAGAGCCGGCGAGCGACGAAAAAAGATGTCAAGGTGTTAAGAGCAGAAAACGCCATAAAGCGTTGCGGGCTGGTTCGCGCGGACCAAGATCAGTGTCAGAGACGCCTCTCGCCGACGCTAAATACGTCACGTGGAGCGCGCGTCGCCGGCCACAAAAACGCTCCTCGCCGCGACGTTTGCTTTATTGCAAACAGACGCGAACAAATACGCCACGGATTCGGCACCTCTTTACGCATCAAATCTCACGCGCGCACTCGGCTGCTCTTTCTTCGTAGCGTCACTTTATTTGCCGATATTATCATGCGCTACCCAACAATCATACACACGAAGAACATGCCATTTTATTCTTTTAACAAACTAGTATTTATTAAAGTCAACTTGCGGGAATATCAGTCGTCGTTTTCTTCGTCCTTTTTAAGTTCAATGCACTAACATTAGTGCGAACGAGTATGCGCAAAAACGAAGCTAATTGAATTAGAGTTAATTTGAACCTGAAATTTGATTTCAAGTGCTCGGAAGCAAAACCCGAGAAAATGTACGCGGTTTATTATCTTGCGGATAAAACTTTTCCCCTTTTTTCATCCTCTTTTAAGAAGGATTTGTAAATTTTTAAAACTATAATCCATTTTATTTCCATTTATTATTCATATTTGGCGCGGATGCGCGCGCAATTGAAGTCGCAGCTATTTTACGTCGCGATAAAAAAATATAAGAAAAGCAACCTATCGATCATTGGTAGATATTTTTGTAGGTTAAAATTAAAGATCTTATTACAACCGACCCAGTCAATTAATGTCGAACTTAAAAGAAAAGTATTATGGGACAATCAATGTTTAATGTTAATTTGTTAAAAGCCGGTTATTTATAAAATACAACTCGGTCGTTAAAAAAAAAATAAGCCGCAAGTTTTGTGAAACTTTTACGACTGATAAATGTTTTGTTGCTTGATTTACAATATGCTAGAAATATTTTACAGCTTACGGGGAATTTATTAATTTTTCGAGAATTAACTTAGCTGTGTGGTAGCTCTTTGTTTACTTTATCCACTATTTTATGATGATAATGTAGTCATCTTAAAGTTAACAGTTATTTAAATCAACAATCAACAGGAGACTTCAACTTATTATGTTATTTATAAAATAACCATGGGGAAAGTTATAATGCACTGAGAAAAATATGACAGAAAAAAATTACTGTTTTTAACTGTGCTTCAGATGTTTCCCTTTTCATGCAATCATTAATAAAATATTGACTATAAATCATTACAAGTTTATAATTTCTGTCCAAGTAGGTCAAAAAATAAATAAAATACAATGATGTGATATGATTATAAATATAAATTATATTGAACCATTGTGTGGAACAGCAACTTTAGTTGATTTAAAGTTATGTTTAAGGAAACACTCTTTGAATATTAAAATGCAGAATTATAATAATTACATCAAGTATGCGTACGTTACGTCACAGCGTATGGATTTCTTAGAGGATTACTCGATTAAAGAAAATGACAAAAAGAACTTTCTGTCTTTGTACGGATCAAGAGAAAGGACAAAATAAACTTTATCAATGTTTATCTTTTATTCCTCTTCAAATAATTCTTCTAATTGGTTATTAATAAAAACTTAATTGGCAACACAACAAGATAACACTTTGTTATTCTTACAATTGTTTTCATTATAATGGCAACAAATTTCAATCTAGTATAGCAACAGGTTCAATGTGAAACTAGTCAAAATAAAAGTGGAGAATATCAAAAGTATTGAAATAATCAAACTAAGATAAACAAAAAGAACAAAACATTAATGTTGAATTGTTTATTAAAAGTTAGTTTTGTTAAGATTAAAAAAATATATTGGATTGCTTAATTTTGACATATGCAACTACCTTCATGTTGAACCTGTCACCAAATCTAGACTTTTACCAAATAAAAGTTTGACATCTATACATTTATGCCAAACTGTTACAAATTCAGTAAACAATCGTCTCTTGCTATTTTATACAAATAATAAATAAACATATTACCGAGAAAAACTGTGACAAAAAATAAACAAGAAGACAGCTGTTTTTAGTATCCCATCTCTTTAATCCAATTTAAATTAACTATTAATTGGTAAAAATTCAGCCATAATTTTTTATTGAGAAGTACATTTACCAGTAATTAATCTACAATGACACACCCAATAAACCCACAGCTGATTCGATTAATATCTGTCAAAAATACTCTTCTGTAAATGAGATATTTTTTTGAATGCGTTTTAAATACTTTAAATACTTATCATAAGGCAAGTGTAATAAAATTAAATTCAATATTTGAGAAATAAAGATTTTAAGTGAAAGATCTGAATGTTAGTTTTCTGCATTATTAAATTATTAATATATATTCCACTTATTTTTGTACTCTACAATGTTATCTAATAATAAATTTAAACTTTTGTTGAATAATCTTCTCTTAAGCAAAAAATAGTGAATAGTAGTGTTCGTTGAAAGAAATGATTAAATGGCATATACATAATTATATCTACTTCTTGATAATAAACAACATTAAATTACAAACATATTTAAGCTGTTTCAATCTAATTACTTTGTATTAAAAAAAACCATAATCACAATTTTAGTTTACATATTTGTCCACCAAATTCCCCAATGACAATTTAATTTAATCATATCGAAAGCAAAGCAATTATTTCACTTGCATTAAGGGAACACTTCAATAGCGAATGTAATTAAAACGATTCATATTTAAATTGAAATGTCGAGATGCAAAAAGTAACGCATTATTATAATAAACGACAAATTGTTCGTAATTCAACACGTCTAACCTAATTAAAATTAAAAAAAGAACAATGTTTCTAAATACTGGAAAGGTCAAGTTTATCAAGTAAAAACAATAACATTGTTTATTTACATCCAAAGGTCATACTAGTGGGTGTAAACATAAAACAAAAACAAAGTTTGTTTATAATTTGTGTTTTGAAAGTTTCATCTTTCAGTACCATCTGAACCCGACATATTTTATAAATAAAGAATTAACGGTAGATGAAAAGGGATGAAATTAATAATTTAAATGTGGCAACCGATTAATAAATACTTACGCGAATCAAGACAACAGAGAAATGGGATGCCTGTATACTGAATTTACACTGAAACACTCAATAACAAATATATAATGCAATATCTCGTGAGGAAACAATGGCACTTTGAACGATTGGCGAACATAACTTCAAATTGATTTTGAATTTGGTATGTACGACGCGCAATTGTTCGGTAGATGCACTGTCAAATGTGGATGAGAAAATGCCGGTGGCGCACGTGCTTGAACAAGTTACGCGTATCCCATGAAGAAGAACGATACACTCGCTTCGACTACTAGCGCGCGACTGTCACGCTCGGTGACGGTCGGGCCGCGTTTAATTCCCCTCCACACCCCACGTGGCCTAGATATAGCGCGGTTATTTTTAGCGCGCGTCGTCACCGAGCGGCCAGGCGATTGGCTAGCGATGACGTGCGCTACGCACCGCCGCGCAAAAAGAGCGCGCGCGCTTGGGTTGGGCGCGCCGGCGATTATAGCCCCATCATTTGTTGACATCAAACTGTCAACCGGCAATATCCTCGCAGGATAGAATCAATTCCCGACATCGGTCCCAGGATCTTGCGTCTTTTCCTTTGTATTTGTACCAAAATTCTTACCACAAAAATATCTTATTTAAGAATATGATGATAATAAATTTAACAAAAAAATTTAAAATTATTATTGTTCAAAGTAAACATTGGTAAAATACCCAAAATTTTATATATATATATATATATATATGTATATATATATATATTTTAAATACATTCAATTCTAGTATAAAATTCGTAATCGAAAAAAACAGGTTGATTCTCATATTTTATATAAATGTAAGCATTTAATTGTTATTTAAAAGTGGGAAATATTTGTCATGCGCGGTTTGTGAGATGGAACAAAAACGGCGGGTCTTTTAATCTTCAATAATTAATTATTTACACCAATTATAATTTTCTACTTTAGTATTCTTCCATGTGCAAGAAATCGACTGGCTATCTTAATTTAATCATATTATGAAGGATATTATTTTTATAGCAAAAAACACCATATCCGTGACGGTAGACATGTGGTCTCTTTTTAAAGTGACGTGTAAAGTTAATAAATTTGGTTTATTTCCCATTTTTAATTTCTAATTAAAGCAGTATATAAGTATTTTTTAATTTTTACCATATTTTAAATGTTAAATTAAGTGTAAATAGTAATAACAATAAATATAAATAATATTAAAAACTGAAAACACATTTTAAAAACTTTAAAATAATAAAAAACTTACATTTACTTTTCTTTCAAGAATCAACAAGAATCAAAATAGATGAAATAGATGGCTTATCATTAACAAATGTTTACAATCAATTCAGTGAAAGTAATAAAAAATATACTAATTTGGTAATAAATGATACAACAGCTGAAATGAATTTGAAATAAGCGCCAAAATGAAAGCAACGCCGTCTATAATACACATTAGATTTGAAAACACCTTCTCCCCCCCCCCCCCTACCCTTTCATCGACCAATTATCACTTAACTGTTTAGATCGGTTCGCGAATCTACATACATATATATACTCTTATGTGTGGAAGTACGATTTTTCATTTTTAGTTCTTTTTACGAGAGATTGTAGTAAGGAATCAACTTGATACCGTGCAGAGGTTTAAACGAGGATATTTAATATTTATCAATCGAAAGTAAGTTTCTTTTCGAAAAATATTTTTAAGTAAACATTCAGTGAAATCAACAATATTATTGATCACGCGTTTTTCACTCGACAAATTATTTTTCTAATTACGTTAATAGAACGTACGTTTTGAATCAAGTTTTTACACCTAATTCTCTTTCTTATCGTTCTAAAATTAAACAAAGTTCAATGTTTTTGTAACTATTTTTATATTTCAATACACACATATTTAATAAGAAAATAGTTTTTATTTATTACAATTATTTTTTTTTGTTACGAAAGTAGAGGTTGCCGAGTATTTTTTTTATGTATATGCGTGTATCAATGGATATATATATAGCATTTAATAATGTATTAATAAATAATTCTGTTCCAAAAATATAACATACTTTTAAATTGGAGTTAATGATCTTTATTGTCGGGGTGCATTGTTGTGATGTTTCATTCATAACAAACGAAATGTAAACAATGTTTTGACTTTCAGGAATCGGGATGCGACATTATTGGACTTATAAAGTTATATTACATTTTTTAAATTAGAAAATTTATATTCTGTAATTACTTTTCAAGTGTATTTATATTTTTCATGTACTGTTCATAATATTATTTATATATATATATATATATATTTTTTTTTGAGTATATATATATATATATATATTAGATTAAAAGGTAACATTATAAACAAAATTTATTTTTAAGATTCAATGTAAAATTAATCATTATTGTTCTTGTTTTAAATATTATGTAGTATTATACTGTATATTTAAAGAATTTATAATAATTAATCAGAAATTATAAAAACGAAAATATTTAGGTTGGATTTGAGAAGAAAAGGACAACAAATGTGGATACCCATTAACGTAAATAAATAATTTCCCAATTATACATCACATTTCTTTTCTTTTATTTAATGTTCTTTTTCGTTGAAAAGATGGATTCATTGTCCAGAAAAATGCCAAAGAATTCAGAACCAGTAGATGATTGGCTATTAAAAGAAGGTTATTCTCGAAAAATTACTCCCAAAGATTCAACATGTCTGTTTCGCGTTGTTAGCGAACAAATTTATCTGACTCAACATGATCACATAAGAGTTCGAAAGGAATGTGTTGATTACATGCGAAAAAATCCAAATATTATAGAAAAGGTAATATAGATTCAACATTACAAACAAAATAAACAATATATCATAATACAACTGACTTCCGTATTATACTGATCGTACCCAAGAAGGATAATTTAATTCAAATAAATAGTTCAAAGCTGCGGCGAACTACATTATTCATTTTATTTTACTTTTAATTTAAAATTAAAAGTTAATTGTTTTATTCTTTCTTGGGTATTATTTCTAGGATTGAATTAAAACATACAAATTTTAGAATAAATTATATACAAATGCCAGAATCTCTATTTTAGTAAAAAATAATTTAATTATATCCACTTTCTCAACAACTATATACAATTTTGTTTTTTTCTATAAAAACAATAAATTTAATAATAACAAAATATTGTTTAACCCTTCGTTGGTATCTTTATGAACGTGTCGCTCTCACATTTTTTTATTTTACAATTTTCATCGTGCAAGTGAATAAGTATGGATTTGATACTTTATGATTTTCCTCTTTATAGTTTTATAATAAATAATATTATTGTAATAAATAACGTTTGTTGCATTGAAATTACCAAAACTGTAACAGAATTGTTCTTTGTAATGTTGCCACATTGTCGTAACAATGGTTTCATACCGCTAGACAACCAAAATGGCAACCTTTCAATTAGAACCCATGTTATCCCATGCAAAAGAAACCCTCACAGAATACCAAAAGTGTAAAAAAGGCAAAGTATACCAATGAAGGGCTAAATGTCATAATAAATATTTCTATAATCTGTAACTGATAATTCATGTATAATTATATAAAAAAAGAAAAAAATATATAATAACTTAAATATTTCATGTATGCTTTGTGCAAACTTTTAGAATGATTTGATTTCGGTGGAAGATTACCTGGAGCAAATGGCCTGCTTCACTCAGTGGGGCGGTGATAATGAAATCAGAGCCATGTCTTTGTTATACAAGGTGGATTTTGTTGTGTTTAATGCACATAAATTAATACAAAGTGCAGTTACCAATCAGGGATTTAAAAAGTCAATATATCTTTGCTTCACTCCTCCAAGACAATACGACGGAGTATATAGCCAAGAATATATGTCCAATGCAGCTTTTTGCCAATGTAATAAAATGTTCAGAAATAATGATTTCAACCAAATCAATGCAAACAAAATGTGTTATTTAAATGTTGATTGATTGTTTCAGCCATTGTTTATCAAACTTTATACAAAAAAGTTTTTAATATGAGTGACATCGATAACACTATATATAAAATGCTACACGATAGGTCACCAGAATACAGACATGAAAAATTCTTCCTCAAAGGAAATATAGAAATTAGAGAGTATGTTTCAATTCATAAATTTTTCTTAATTTTATATCATATAAATAAATAAAGTAAAACATTTTCAAATGAAATTTTTTTTAAAATTGTCCAGTCTTTTTTCTTTCTTTTATTTTTTTCTGTTATGTTAAAAATGAGTTATTAAAATGGAATTGATATCAATTTGAAATAATCTAGCAGAGTAAGAAAAGTATTTTATTATTATTATTGTATAAATATTACGTGACAAATTTGTTGATTATTACAAAATTTTTTATAATAAATTACAGTAAATTAAAGATGGAGTTGCTCCATAAAATAGATGATGCTTGTGAGGAAAATGATGAAAATCGAAGTGGAAATATGCGCGTTACACCTTTTCCTTACAGAGTCGCCAAAGCTCTTGACCCACAAATTTTCCGAAATACAGATATGGACGTCTGGTATGAACTTAAGAAAGGTACGTTAAGACTTGATTTCTCATTTGAATGATTGTAAGTGTAATTTATTTGTCATCCTATAATAATTACACATAAATATATTTTTAGAAGTTAGGAATGCTGGAGGTTGGACCAAACTTAATAACGATTTTCAAATTGGATCCAAGTGTCTAGTACAATTAGATATATGTCCAGATAAAGAAAATAACAATATCTTACATTCCAATGATATTAAAGATGATTCCAAATCATCTAAAGCTTCAAAAAAAGAGGATCCAGTATTTTATAACGGCCACATTCAGGAAATGAGCAAAAACAAGGGTCCAGTTGTTGTTTATATCGAAGAATTATGTGAAAAAAAAACTGTACCATATTCATCTCTTAAACCTTTATCTCCTCAAAAAGTAAAATTAAACCAGAATTGGAATAACATGCCGAAAAAGAATATGACTCATGATCAAAGTTAGTTATTGTTCTTAAACTAAATATTTATCAATCAAATATATAATTTTCAATGTGTTCCTTTGATTGTAATAGATTTTTTACATTTTTCTTAATGTATTCTTTAACACTGTTTACATTCAAATGCAAACAAATGAACGTCATTGATTTAATAATGGTTGATTTTGGTTAACATTGTTCATATAAACACTTTTTATAATTATATACTATATATTATTCATGGATTTTGGAAAAAATTGATATTATATAAATATGGTTATTTATAACATATTTATTTATTCTAGTTATTGTAATATTTCATTTATTAATGCATAAAATAAAATAAAAATAATTTTTGATCATTAAGCAGATCAGAAGTGGAAAAAGTGCGGTGCTCGCAGAACGAAGGATCATGGGCCTAATATGAATACGTCAAATTTTGATAGAAACCATATTAATGGAAATAGAAAGGAAGGACATGAATCTAAAGAGTGGATAGAAGAAAATAGGTACATATATGTAATATAATACGCACTGCTATTAATAATTTATAAAATCAATGAAAATTAAAAAATTAATATTTCTTTACAATGTAATTTATTAATGAAATATTTTTCAGTCCAAAAGCTGAAGGTTTAGTGACCCCTGATAAATTCCAAATGCAAAATTTTAATACTTGTCATAATTATGATGAAGTAAGTTGTATAATATATACTTTGATAATATTCATAATATTAAAAATATTTTATAATTTAGTGATCATTTATTCTTAACAAACTATTAGCGTTAATATTATTTTTATGTTTAAATGTGGATTAATACATTGTTAAGTAATGTTTCATAATTACCATGTTTTTTAGCAACTTAGAATTTTAACAATAATATTTCAAAATGGTTTAATACAACTTTTTAACATGTACATAAATTTGAATATATATAAGTCATAAATTAACATTATTAAAATTATTTAAATTTAACAATTAAATCATTAAATTAATCCATAGTTTATAATTGTTTATTAAAATATTTTCAATAAAGAAAAGTAATTTAACTCTTCATTAATAAATTACAATTGTTTTTTTTAAGACAATGATAAACACAGCTCCTGCAGAAAACAATCACTATCCAATAATAGAAAACAGCCACCATAAAATTTCAGACGAAGACGATAAAAAAGCTGTACAAAACGATAAAAATCGAAGTCTGAATGTAATAAACCAGAACCATTATGTACAAGCAAACGCTGGTATAAATTTTAGTGTTTTCATTAACATGTTTGCCACATAAATGTTTAATTTGGTAATTAGAGTAAAACATACCTAACAAATAATTGATTTTTTTTTAAATAGGTAACAATATGTATCAACCTGGACCTCAGTATAATAATTCTGAAAACTTACCAATTATTCCAACTGTACAACCCATCAATTTGTCAGTGTCTAAAAGTATAGATATTAATGGCTGCGATTTACCTTATGCCGGTGAATACTTATAACTAAATTAGTATATTTTTATTTATTTTTTAAACGTATTAAAATTTAATGTAATTTGATAAAATGCTTTAATAAAAATTTAATTATATTATATAGTTAAATTGTAATTAATGAACAAAAAATTAATCAATGCCTAATCTAAAAAAATTTCTAAATTTCAGAACCTTATACACTGCGTTTCTTTTACAATTTGGGACTTGAGGTATAAAATTGATAATAATAATTAAAATATAGTTTATCAAACTAAAGTCAATGATTTTTAAAATAATCACTGTTTTACAGTACTTCCATGCTAACCAAATGTGGAATTACCCGCCAAATGATCAAATGATAACGCCGGCTTACTTTACAAGTCAAAATCCACCACCAATAAGTGGACCTGGAAATCCATCAATTATGCCAAGTGGTAGGTTAAATTAATATAATATAATATATATAAATTAAAAAAATAGATATCATTGGGAAGTAGCTCCGTCGCAAAGAATTTTTCATTGGATAATTTAAACATTTTCAAAAAAATTAAAAAATATTACAACATAATATAAATTTCAGGAGTGTATTATATGTGTATTTCAATTTCTGCAGGTGTGAACAATAATGAAGAAATGGATCAGGCAGGTGATATGAATCGAACAAAAATGCATACTATGCGACGTAAAGATGATGGTTTGGACCGTAATAGGAATAATTTACCAAAAAATAATGTGCAGCGTAATAGCGAACGATATCACAAGTCTGCACAAAACGTTCAGCAAGGTCAAGGTCACGATCCTCAAAAAAATATGCGGGACTTTAATAAAGGCACACCTCATAATGGTACGGAAAAAAAGGAGCAACAGAACATGAACAAAGAAGTACAAAGGAACAATAGAAACGGCCTGGGTTCAAGTTACAGAAAAAATGATGGTGATTTTCTTTAACTTTACATTCATGATAAATATCTTAATAATTTTCATCAAGCTACGCATTAATTTATAATATTAAACTTGACGCAATTCGTCAGTTTATATAATAAAATCAAAGACTTTTTCATTTATTTTTTTTTTTCTCTTCATTGCATTATGATTTTTTTTATCAGAAGATATAAAGGATTTGTATTTCATAACAGTATCTTTTGATAGTACATAAAAAATTGTTACACATACAACAAAAACTTTTTCAGGTCGTAATAACATGCATCCACAGAAGCAAGATCATAAACATTCAAATCAAAACAGATTCGGTAATGGATTTAATAAAAATAACAACGAGAATACACAACAATCCAGCGAAGCTGATCAAGCTCTACCAGTTCAGCATACACAATACGGAGGACCACCTGCTTATCCGATGCAATTTGGCCAACCCCCGATGTATGGTCAGGTAGCTGTGTGCAGTTCTGAGGCTGAGGCTTATGCTGGATATTATCCACCTCAAGCCAATTTCGTACCATTGTCGTATTCCACAATGCCAGCCGATAATGGAGAGCCGTGCTTTGATAATGGCTATGGTCCTTATCCAGTATTTTCTCCATATCCTGTGTATCCACAGACGCCTATGTATAACGCTTCGGGTGTTCCTGACAACTGGTACTCCATGGCTGGTGCGTCTCCAACGTTTGTGCCGTATGCACCAATTGTTTCACCGAATCCATCCAATAACACGCAAAACACTTCGGCGGTTTAATCTTTCCATTTCTTTTTCTAAATTCTAACTTTTTAAAAGTAGATCTGAATTCTTATAACTGATTTATCTCTTTATTAGATGTAACGCTCTTCAACTAATATGAATTTAAATAAAAGTAACAACACTTTAAATATTTCTCTAAGATTGTGTTTTATTTCTACACGGAGAGAAAAAAATATCAATTTTTAATGAAAAGTTTACTACTTTGGCATTATACTTACAGAACACCATTATATGGAAAACTAGTTGATTAAAATTTATTAACTTAGTTTATTAAAAATAGTAATTCTATGCAGTTTCATATAATTTAACAATCTGTTTATTAAATTTTAGTAAACTGTTCAATAATTGGTTTATGAACAACATAGGCAATGGGTTAGCGACATCCAAAGGAAAAAACATAAAATAAAATGTTTGCCAAAAATTAGAATTCAGTTTGTTAAAATTTGTAATCCCTGGTTTCTTAATTTTTAATATGCTTTTCTCTCCGTGTAACTACGGGGAATATACTTAAATATAAAATTATTTGCTAACGTAGCCAAATCATCCCTACCCTATATTTTTTACAAATTAAAGTCATATAAAGATACTTATAATTATTTTTATGATATAAACATTTCCGTTACTACTATATACTTTAAAAGAACCATTCGTTTAACTGAAAAATATTTATTCACTTTTTTATATACCAAATAATTATGTTGAGAGTCGACCGATAAATTTGCTTTGAAAAAGATATACCGTAATTCTACATTACACAACGAGGGAATCAAAGCCTGTCGTTGCACGAGTTTGCCAAACATCTGTTTTTAAACCTTATTGTATATTACCTAAATAAAAGGTTTTATAAGTATAAATATACGCGTAAATGTGATATTTAACAATTTTAGTATTCTTACACATTTAAATGATTAAAGGTTTAATTTTTCATTTTATTTACATTAGAAGAATATGTGAAACTTGAACATCTTATTTTTTACACATTGATTTCCTACCTCTAAAAAGAAATGAAAAAAGTCAATTAAAAGAAATAGAAATTTTAAATTTTAAATGAATAATCACTACAATTTTATAACAGGATTGTTTTTCAGTGCAAAAATTCAACTTAAAAGTGTCGGTGAACTTTTACCAATAAAAGTTCGCTGATTCGTTCAAGTTTCTTCTTTTTTATATTTCTTTTTTAATATTTATTTTTAAACCGGATCAACAGTATGCGTTTAAAAATATATCTGAGTATTACATGCAGTAGATTTGATTCTCGTGAAGTGTATGTCATTTTTATTCAATTTTTGTACATTTCTTTATTATAAATAAATTGTTATTAGCAATGTTCTATATGAATCTCGATTAATCGAATCGGATCACTTATGCAGTTTCCATAAGCAAGGATTTCATTAAATGCGTAGAAAAATGTGCCTCAGAATATCAAAATCCTTTCACACGTCTTTTTCTGTTCAATTGAAATTTCATTGTTTATTTGAGACTCTCGAAATCGGAATAGAGGGAAGCATTGTACTCGGAAACGAAATAATTCGATTATTAAAATGAAGTTCTAATAGACTTTCAATCTTGCGTTATTTTCGTGTACAAAATATAATAACGTACATTTTTCTCAACGTCAATGTGATTCTATTTATTTTTCATTAGATTGTTATAAATGCAACACGTACACATACACACACATACACAAAAACTCCAATATAATGTACCAGAGGTTTAATTATTTTGTAGAAGAACAAAATTCATCAAAGATGATTATTTATTCATTTGAGACAAAAATAAAATGATATTGTCCTTTTTCCGATATTTGATTAGTCGCTTTCTTACTTCTTAATGTAAATCAGCTAAACGAAGGACAATTGTACTTTCTTGCTCACATAGTGCTGCTAGATATTAGATTTGAACATCAAATATGGTTTATTGTTGTTGAACTGCTTCGAGTTTACCGTTACCGTTTATATTAGAGTCGGACTCTTAGTCGCTGTTGTTCTCAGGTACTGGTGGTGTTTTAATTCCTTCAGTTTTTGGTACGAACGTTGTCCATTCGTTACAATGAACATCCAAATATTCAATAGAGCTTAAGAAGGTTTTACCGGAAAATCCCCCCACAGCATACAATCTGAAACAAAAATTAAGAATCTGATAATATAATTCATTGCAATTAATTAAATTAAATCATTTCAAATTATTCTAAATGTTTGAGAAGTAAGTTTATTAATTCAAATAAACAGAAACAAATTATTTTTTTACAGATGTATAAAGAAATAACTTAAATAAAAGGAAATAAATACAAAAAAAAAGTTAAAGAATGTACCTATCGCCAACAACTGCTACCGCAACATTTGCGCGTGGCGCAGACATACTAGGTCCAGGTACCCAGACCTGTTCCACTGGATCATAAACTTCGGTACTGGTAAGACTATGATAACTGGTAGACCCTCCAACGGCATAAAGCCGCCCCTGAAAAACGGCCAATCCGCAGCCACGGCGTGCGGTAATCAATGGTGGACCGTTCACCCAAGTATTGGTCTCTGGGTCATAAATTTCAACGGAGTTTAGACAATTCCAAGAATCACATCCCCCAACCGCGTAGACCTTATCTTGATACGCGCAAACACCAGCTTGATATCTGCCAGTATTTAGTGGCTCAATACTGGACCAAGAACCCGTTTTTGGGTCAAATATATCACATTGTCGAATACCAACCTTAAGCGAGAAGTTATTATTATTATTATGTTAAATTATAATTTGTAATTATATCGCAAATTATAATTCCATGACTAGAATTATATTTTGTATTGGAGTTAATTTAATTAAATTTACCTGACCATTCCATCCTCCCACGCAATAAATCTTGTCGTTCAGTGCGCAAATGCCGGAATTCGATCTTGCTAATGGTAAACTTGCAATTTGGAACCATTTCCAGCCTTTGTCTGGGTCTAATACCTCGACAGTCGCCAATTCCGTGGTACCATTTGAACCGCCTATTGCATACACTTTACCTTGAACCACAGCAATACCAAAACGACCTCTGGCTTCTTTCATGGCAGATAAAACCTCCCAGGTATTTGTTTCTGGTAAATACTGTTCGACGGTTTTAAGGCATTCCACTCGATCATAACCACCGCACACGAGAAGTGTGCCATTCAAATCAGCGCATCCTACAGCACATTTTCCAGCTTTCATTTGTGGCAGAGCACAGTAGAGTTCGGGCTCACCCACAGATCCCTCTTTAGAACCATTGATGCGATCAACTTCTTGGCACGGAAGTGTCGTAGGGACATTGAGTCGCAAGGTTACAGAAAGAGATGCTATTCGTCCATTTAAAGTTACAATTGCGAGGAAAGTATGATCTGCAAGTATTTTGATTATTATTATACCAGTTTTTCATCATCCATCTTTCAATTTATAATATATTTTGCTACAAGGGATTGTATGTTACAAACTATACTCTTAGTTACAAGTGCACATTAAATTTACTAACCTCCGACTTTTTCAACACCAACAACATTCCAATCTGGCTCCAATTGCTCTTCCAGTCTATCTTCAATATCCTTCGAATAAATAAGAACCCTGGGTTTTGCTGGCTGCATATTTCCTTTCCTCCTTGACTTGCTCTGTGCATGATTTTTTAATGACATTTTTTTGTAATCCTGTACAAGATCTGTATCATTTACAGTACCAGATGGCAAATCTGTACAATCTTGAAGACTGTTATCCAACGCCAAGTACAACAGATAAGTCTTTTCCGTCAACTGTTCTATACTTGACTTGTTGGTGTCTGCTAAAAAACGCTTCACCCAATCCAAAACCAAGCAGCTAAGACTGGTACCAGTAACTAGAGACATCTCCTGCATCGTCTGATACAGAACTTCAATCTTCACACAAGGCAACGAAGACAGGGCTGGACTGTTGCACACAGCAGTAAACTATATAAGACAACAATACAAACAAACTGATTTAAACTATATACTTTAATAAAACTTTAAAATATAATCACATTTATACTGCAACTTTAACGAATCTTTTCTGCGTATTGTACATTTGAGTTGATATTCTAATATTTACTTCTAGTGTTGCAGTTCTACTAATTTAACTGTTGTATTAATTGTTTACTACAAATTATTAAAAGATCAATAAACTGAACTGAAATGAAATAAAATAATTTATATTATAATTACCATTAAAGATAGCTATTGCAATTGTTGTTTTCAGTTAAAGCAAATGATTTTTTGAAGAATGATGATTCTTCTCATAGTTTGTACATTGTATAGGGTAGTAAATATAAACTCTTACAACAATTTATAAGAAAAAATAAAAGAATCAAAAGGATGATCCAAAGATAAATTAAATTGACAAGAAATCAATATTCAAACGTTGAGATTTTTTCTGGAATGTTCGGCTAGAGGTCGATATATATATCGAGGATATCGATATATCACATAATGATATGACAATATATAACGTGATTAAGATTAAATATTAGAAAAATCAATCCCAAGTTATGAATTAATAATCAAATTCCACTCAGTACCAGTTATTATCAGTTGAAAATAATAAAATGTAGATCTATATCAAGGATTATCAAATTTTATCTTCCTGCAAATTGTAAAACAAAAATAAAGTTCGATCAATCAATCGTGACAATGTGCAGAATTTCCAAGGCCAGGTACTCATTTTTAACTCACATTCTGGCGGATATAAGCTTCAACTTGTTTAATGAAACTTTCGTTCTGGGCGATACCAGGCAGTCCGCGAATGTCAAGGCAATTGTCATGGGTTAGCGAATCAAGGAGGTAGCCCGCGCACTGTGCCACGACCCTGTCCATCTTCAAACGACCCGCCACGACATAAACGGATTTCACCTCTTGCGGCAGAACTTTTAATCTGAAATGGCGGATGATTCCGTTATTCGTTTGATCCGATTGTCATCTTAGACGGATCAATAAATTTTATTGAACCAACGAAAAAAAGAAATAGTGACCTTGATGTGTACGCATAATCGACGAGCTTTTGCAACGCCAGCTTATCTATGTCACCGTTTAGCTTGTATGTTATTTTCTGCTCCTTGTTTTGATTATCTGAACTGAATAATTCGAAAAGATAAGGAGATACAGAGGCAAGCACAGCGCGGTGACCATGTATCTCCACATTGTCCACCTGAAATTCATATAATTATATAAGTTTATTCGATAAATCAAATTTAAATTAAATATAACAGAAATATAGCATCTTATACTAAAGACACATCTTATGCATTATACCATATTTCACACTTCTTGTTCTATGAAATAAATTTTTTTTTTAATTTTGACAACTTAAAAATGATCAGTACATATATAAATTATAAATTTTTTATAATTATTTAAATTGTTTATGTAACTATTAATTCTTACATCCTAATAATTTTATTGATATATTTAAGTCCATCATTTATAGTGTCATTCTTTGTTTATCTTATATTGAAGTATATAAATCAACTCGCTTTTTGTACATTTATAAATAAACTGTATTTAAAGTTTTTAAATCGTGACTGTGGTAGTAACTTGTTCATATATGGAATGTTGATTGTATTAGTCGTTGAAGTATTATCTTTTTTTACATGCATACATAATTTGTTTTTTTTACAAAGTAATATTTAAATTTATAATAAATCGTTTGTAATAAGTTAGTCTTGTTTTAGTGAATATTAAATAACGATTATTTATGTATCATGGAATTTTACTGCTGGTTCATATAAAAAGCAATCTTTAACATTCGTGCAGTAAACAATGTTGGCAATCGAATTTAAAAGTTGAATAAGGAACTTTATGTTAAAAAGCATCGAATATAATATAGCGCATATTTTATATTATGGATTTTTGCGTTTTCATTTGATTAGTTTTCGTACGTAACGTTAAAATATGTGTTTTTATGACCACTGCTCGTCATATTAATGTCTCATAACGTGTTATTGATTTTCATTAGATAAAATTATTAGTGTCTCATAATAAAAGTACCATTAATTAGCAGTAATTTTCATTTGTTAGAAAGAAGTGATGCATTGAATCATAAATGTAATTAATTTAGATTATGTTAAATTAAAAATATTATACTATCAAGCTGACAGTAGACTGATAGATATTCATCTTGTGGCAGTCTGGCGCTCCTTCATGACACGCCTTCTCATCATCAGAAGTATTAATTTATCATGCAAAACAGAATATCTTAAAATTAAGTTTAATCATTTGTCATACAGTACCTGCCACTATTTATGTTCTTATTTCTAAATATTGAAACAAGTCAATAAAAAGGCAACAGTCAATAAGTTTTGTACAATATGATGAAAAGATAAATATACTTTAATATTAACTCCATTAAAATTATGATAATATGAATACAACCAATCAAGAAATATGTACTGAAAAGTATCATTATCAATTCAATCATTTTTTGTGTCAGTTACTGCTAATGACTTATATGCGTATTAACATTATTGTCTATTTATGCAAACTTATAGCAATATAATCCAACAAGTAACAATTATGCTAGTATTTATTTATAATAGCATTAATATCTCATTACATTCATGGCCGTTTAAAATAGATCCACCATTTTTAATACACTATTAATCTCTGAAAATAATCTTTGGTACTCTTATTAACATTCTTAGTACTTAACATACGATTATTGAGTTAATTTTGAATAATTCAGTCAAATTATAATGAAAATTATTGTAATTGAATTATTTTTTTTTTCTTCTGTTATTTATGGGTTTAATGAGCCAATTAAATTCGAATTGCTACACATGATATTAAATTGTCAACATTTTTCAAAACCATTCTTTTATATTCCCAACATTCACATTTCAAATATTTCAATGGTTTTGCCAAACTGTTTAAAAATTCAATTACTAAGCTGATATGATAATTTTTGTGTGGCACATTGTTTGAATTTCTTTATTTGTGCGAGTGTTAAATCAACTGTCTTTATCTTTCAGCAAAATAACATGGTGAACCATTTTAATATTTTAATTGGTTCATTATTAAATTCAATCGTTACATAAAGAACTTAGAGTTTAAATTTAGCTCTGGTATCTCTAATATACTAACATGTAAAATAACGTCACAAAAATGTCTGTTTTTCCTCATCATGTTCAGTGAAGAGAGAATAAGGCTAGAATGTTTCTCATCTTCCAATTCCAAGATAGGACCATTCATGCCATCGGCCTCGCCGTTCGCCACTATTGAAGTCACCATCTTGACGTTTCAATACTCGTTTTCTGACAGTTTCCTAGTTCACTAAATGGACATCATCCTTCGGGCAGTTATTCTTTTCTGTAATAGAGAAATAAACCCATAAAGCATTCCATTTACTTATTAATCAATAGAGCGAACTTCAGTGAAACTCAGTTATACTTTAAGAGGAGCCGAAAATCATTTCAATGATGATTTTGTCAGTCTTAAAGTCATAAAAAGTTTTCGTTCCCAATTTATTACTTTTACCATTCCTCATGCACCGAATTGATAAACATTTTTTTAAATTCTTATTTTTATGAACTTTGTATTTCAATCAATTCCAGTATTGTTTTATTTATGTACACATTACATAAATATTATATATTTATATGTTGATTAAATAATAATTAATGTAAATAATAAATGTTATATTTCCATATATAAATACATTCCATTTATGAAACATTGTTAGTGAAAAGATGTTGATATTACACTGTATTATATTAACTACACTTATGAAACAGAACTTTATTAGTCACGTGTCTGACATACTGGATGAAATAATATGCAAAAGCAGTAGATCATCTTATTCGGTAGCATATTTTATAAAAAGCAATTAGTCATAAGTTTAGTGCAGTCAGTTATTTTAATTTAATATATTATAATTCCGTTAGAATATTAAAATTTTATAATAAAAACATTTAAATGCAATTACATTGTTCAACCAGTTAACGACAATACAAAATAAACTGTAAATTTAAATAATACTTTACTTGTTAAAAATAGTTTAAAAATTATTATTGTTAATTAATATTTAAACTACGTTTAATATGAAATTTATTTAAAAAAATTCGCAGGTAAAAAATATCACTTAACAATTATTTTAAAATTGCCTACTCTGTTACTTTGTTTTAAGTAAATTGCTTTACAAGCTCATGTTTACTGACATAATAAGCACAACTAGTATATTCAGCGTTATCAGTTTATAAGGTACTATTACGCAAGGTGTATAAATGATAAAAATATTAATGAAAAATATCAAAAATAATAAACAAATAGCATCTGTCAAAAAATGAACTGATTCATTTACATCCGATTTAACACGATTACTGGCGTGAAGTAAAATATAGATTTTAATGAAATTCGAGATATATTTTCATTGAGAAAATAAAGCTTTGTTTGCGAAACTTCGGAAAAACAGACTATTTAAATTTAGAAATATTGGATGTCAAAGTATCTTATAAATAAGTCGGAAATAATCTGAGGACATTATTATTCAAGATATTTGTGTTGTTTCAAAATTTAAAATTCAACGACTATGAACCTAAAATAAATTACAATACAACCAATTATTGTATTGACAAACATAAGAAAATTACAATCTATCTGTCGATACAAAAGTTTGTTAAACAGTATCACAAAGTATAGAATTATATTAAAAATATGTTTCCTTTTAAAGGAAAGAAAATCTTTTCTAGAATAAAACAGAAATATTCTGTCAAAGTAAATTGAAATATTTCCCTATTATAAACTCCTAATCTATTTATCTTACAATACTTGAAATTCTCACAAAGTTACGGACATTTCCTAATATGATCCTTCAGAACTTAAGAAGCACAGAAGCACAGATATCAATCTTTAATTAATAAGAAACGAAACAAGTTCGATGAGATCAAAATAAGAAAATTTTTAATAATTATAACCACCTTTACAAGTTATCTTTTTAAGAACTACTAAATAATATACTTAATATCCAAGTATATCTACTGCCTCCATTTATACAGCTTATATAATTGAGAGTGTAACCGTAATGCTAAGACTACCGAATTTGTCTTTGACTAACTGAAGGACTGAAAGTTTGATACTTGAGCAAAATATTTGTTTACAAATGAAACTCACAGAAGTTCTTTTCCTCTTGGAATTACAATTACAATGTGAACTTTTCAACTTCTACAATTACAATGTGAACTTTTCAACTTGATCAGTTTGGCATATCAATTATACATGAAACTTCCTTGTAAATATTTTAAATGGGATTGTACTTTGATAAAAAAAAGTGTCGATCGTGAAATTCGAGTATTCCTTGAAAAGTTAAACGAAATGTTGAAGAAACGCTTTGTCGTGTAAAAAAAATTGCACTGTAAAAAGGTGCGCTGATAAGAAACATGATCACGCGATCTGGCTTCGAAATTCGATAATCGAAACAGTACGTCTCACGGAAAAACAAACAATCAAGTATATATTTTGATAGTACCTTATCAAAATTATGTACATTATCCACACTATTATTAAAGTGGTCGTTACATAATTTTATTACGTAGTTTAGTGTTGCGGGAAAACATATTATTATAATGCATAAAAATTGTTTTTTTTTTTTTTTTCTTTACAACTTCTTTTCTTGCTTTTAAACAATTAGGGTATAATTAAACCAATCAAAATTATTACCACTGAGCAATTATATTTATAAATTAATATTAATTATAACTGTTTAATAATACGATTGCAATTAATATTATTTTATTGATATTACTGTAAGTACAAAAAAATTTCTCAATGACTTTTTTTATTACTGCTACCCATTTTTTAGGTCAAGACTAGGAGTTTTCTTAATTACATTTAGAAAAAAGAATACATTTAGGCATAACGTGTTTTATCACTTATTATTTATTGCTTCTAATATATGTATACATAGTTTTATAAATTTATTATAAAAATACAAATTTTATAATACATGTCACAGAGTATTTCCCGTGTATCGTTCTGCGCGTTCCACTGCTGTGTATATGAAGATGATCTGAAACTGATCTGTTTTTTATTTAACGAAATTGGATAAAATAGTATACAATATTAAAGAATCGATACTTACAGGACCGTTTGAAGTAGCCTAAAAATTAAAATAATAAGCGTCAAGGTACCCTGATTTTATTTTAATTTATGTATTAGAAAAAAAAAAGTTCTATAACTTAGTTTGTTATTCCTGGACCATATAGAAACAGCTTTCCTGTTTCTCGTAGAGTAAACTTTTTTCAAGGGCATTCAATTCTTTCACGATTTTTGCTTGTATACTTGTTTATACGACGTATACCTAACACCGGTTTTTCGACCGGTACGTGCTCGCACTCAAATGCCTCTAACTTCGTAAATAATTTAATTTTTACAAAAACCATATTACACACGAAAGGAATTCGAAAAAAGAAAGAAAAATGTTTTGATTTTTCCAAAAGAAAACTCTCTAATTTAAACGTTAAATTTCGTATAATAATTTTACGTGGAATTTGTTTTGAAAAGTATAATTTATAAATAGAAAAAATTAATCCCATTTGTTTCGAAAGTAACTTTAAGTACTTAGCGATAAAGTTCAAATTAAAATTTCGTTTACAAATATCATATCCACATGGTGTATTAACAAATAATTAACAGAAGGAATGCATTCTGAATACTTTAAACGTGGTAATTCCGTCATTGTTATTATTTTCAATATTATAATAGGTACTTTAAATATTCCCTTGTGGAAATGAATGCTGAAAAATACTGAAAAAAACTGAAAAACTGCTAAAATTAAGAATTTTCAGCACCTTTCAGTATTTTTCAACATTTTTCAGCATTCTTTTCCACAAGAGCTCTTATTTATTTTAAATAAAAAAAATTCCCCTTTATCTTACTCGTCGAATGATCCTTATTTCTGAAAATTAATTCGTGATTGCATACTGAACCGACTCTAAACATTTATTTAATTCCCATAGAGTAAACAAATGATTTACCTGGCAGATACGAACTACTCTCGGGATCCTGATAAGATTCAAACAACCAACGAAAAATATTCTTCTCGACCCTCGGCATCTTTTCGTATTAATAATTTACGAATACATAGTTCGATTTATTTTCAAATGGCTATTCGAAGCGATAAGTTATCTCGGTGGTCAGTTTCAGCAAAGTTGTTTTTCAACAATGATTTGCAAGTAACATTGATTTCGTTATTCGTTAACAAGTTTGTTTTTTGCTGCCGTTAGGTATAATTTTGTATCATTTGGAGCAGATAAACGGTGCTAATTTTAATCCTGAAGTAAATTTTCTTATTCCGACCTCGACTTGATTTAAGAGATAACTTTTTATAATTTATAATACAAAAAATATATACCTGCTAGACGTACATCTAAAGATGGTTTTGTTTCGACATTAAATGGAATAAAATGAAATTGGGAATATTCAATTCGGTTTGGTAAAAGTATTCAGAATTGAAAGTATTTCGATTTCAATTAGATTTTATGATTTTAATTTAGCGTCCGATGTTCAGCTGTTTTCTATTACTCGTGACATTCAAATTTCTCTGATTTAATTCCGTTTCTGACATTTAACAGGACAATACAATTACCATAAACTGAATTCCGTTTAATGAAATCGAAATACTTTCAATTCCCAAAAGCTTCTCAAATCGAGTTGAATATTCCTAAATTTCAATATCATTCTATTCCATTCAATATCAACATTTTTTACAGGGTATATATTGTTATTATTCAACAACACGTTTGTCACATAAACTTACTGAAAAAGGAAATAGAGAACGACTCGTCCAATTAACACGTTCCCTTTGTCCTTGTAAATTATTTTGATCGTTCAAAGATAAGGAGATAAAAATTTTTTTTACTATTTGTTCATGAATAATGTGCCTTCTACAACAGACTTAAAAAAAACATGGCGCACAAAACAGCAGCAACAGTTATTGTTATTTCGTCAACTAGTCGGCGCTGGACACGTAATTGACTAATTATTTAACGTTGATTAACGTGATCAATAATTATAATGAAAACGGTCAACGCACATGTACGAACGCTAAATACAAACAGACTACTCTTCCCGACTCACCTACTACGCACGCATTCCCAACTTCCATAAACAATCGAATTTTCACGAAACATCTTTTAACCTTCGTGAAAATTCCATCGCATGATTTTACGGAGTTTCAGAGTATAAGGGAAATAAAGGGAAGGAAAGAGAGAATAAAAAATAGGCGAAAAAGAGACGAAGGGAAGGTTAAAGAGCCGTGCAGAATAAACACAGGTACCAAAATATTTGGTAGCCCGAACGAGTGACCAATGGAAAAAGAGGACTGATTGAAAATACAAAACCGATATCGTCAAAACAAATGCAACAAGAACACGTTATACAAGCGTTATTTGATCGATCAAATTACGTGGTACTCACGTTTTCCGTTTGCATCAGCTTGTACGCGAATAGTCGGGATCACGTTATCTCGAAGCAACGTTTCCCCCCGAAAATTGTCCTCTCTTTTTTTTTGCTTTGTGTATTATCTTTTTTTCTCGATAAAAATGATTTGTTAATGTTGCAAGAAAAAGGCAACGGTTCGTGACGACCGAGGAAACAATTACCAGTTCGATGTTGGTCTAATTTCACCTCGAAAATCTGCACTTGACGCGATTCGTAGCGGCAAAACGAACAAAATTATTCATAACACGATGCATTCAACGTGCGCAATTTGTGTTATCACGGGCAAGTCGGCGAGCGCGTTGCAGAGTGATATTTGTCGCGACACCAATCCGTTTCAATTGCGCATTATTGGATCGCAAATGCTTATTAAATTTCAGTCATAATCCTGTTTACTGGACTCGGCGTACGCCGCGCGACTCAACTCGTTTACGTGCACGAGCGCGAGTGAAGTCGAAGCATGGCAGGTCGAGATACTCCGCCAAAAGTCGTGCCGATGCGCCGCCATTCGACCCGCCAATCCGGCGCGGCCGTTTAAAAACGAAAACCATTAGAAAAACACGGCCGGATTAATGCAAAAGGTTTTGAAGATTAATTCAATAACAGAGTGAACTATTTAAAATAATGTAAACAATAATAATAATAGAATATGAGAAATATTGACCATCTTTTGTATAAAGTATTTTAAGAAATATCGTATTTGTTTTTACAAATTTAAAATTATAGGTAACTTTCTTAATAGAATAATTTTGGTGTATTTTATAAATATTTTATATACCAAAGAAATATCCCGTGGTTTGACTATTCCTACCGTGTTCTCAGGAGATTAATATTTTCTAATATTCCAAAGTGATATGGCTATAATTAGTCCAGGAATTGAACACAAGATTTTTGAAAATATTCCTAGGACATTTTAGAATAATCTTTGGTAGTAGGGCAAATAGAACATAATTTTTAGAAAATTATTCATAGCAGTGTATTAATTTACAAGGAAAAATAGTTTTGAATTGGCAACTTGCTGATTGTATTATCGGCAGTTGCTTATTATTGTTAGAAAAAAAAAGATTTGCTTTTTCTAATAGTAAAAAGAGGTATTTATAGAATGAAATTACAATATTTTATCAATAGAAAATAATAGTTTTATTAAAACTATTTAACGATTGGATTTCGCTACACGTTCCAATTCGTCTTTCTTTTTTATTGCATAAGAATTCGAGGAACCTTTTGCAGCATTAATCAATTCATCTGCAAGACACTCCGCAATTGATTTTATGTTTCTGAAAGCTGCATCGCGAGCTCCAGTGCATAACAGATAAATTGCCTGGTTCACGCGTCTCAATGGAGAAACGTCTACCGCTTGACGTCTCACTGTACCAGCACGACCAATTCGAGTGGAATCTTCACGTGGACCACTGTTAATTATGGCTGTTACTAAAATCTAAAACATAAATATTAAATGTCACTTCTATGTATATATTTATTACATAGAAAATATGTTAACATTCCACTTTCTTCTTGTATTTCAGTCATTCAATAAGGGTAACATTATATGACAAAACACAGACAAATTAAATAATACAAAACTGAAAATTTTTACAGCAATAATAAATTTCACACTTTCGAAATAATTGAATTTAAGTTCACAATTGAAATTTGTGAATGATATATGCTAGAAAAATATCTCAATTTACTATGTTTACATAACTAGATTTTGTTATGTATCATTTTGTTGATTTTTGTATCATTATGCATCATGTATTGTATCCTATTTTTGTATCCTGTTATATCTCATTCCAGCAAAGCGATGACAAGAATCGTAAACATTAACTCTTCATCATCTAATTTGTTCTTAGAAATATTTTTCTATTCTATAAAAAGCACTAAAATTCATAATGTTAATTAAAATTTAAAAAATATCTTAAAAACTGTTAAATTGGTTATAAGAAAAGTGTTATCTACAAAAAGTATGCTGTTTTTCTGCTATATATAAATGCTTCTCAAAACAAAATAGGAATAATTTACAAACAAACAATTTTTTTTTCCTGCGATAATCACCTGCAGAGGATTATCTCCAGTTAGTAGGTGGATTATTTCAAAAGCATGCTTTACAATGCGAACTGCCATCAATTTTTTTCCATTGTTTCGGCCATGCATCATCAAAGAATTCGTTAATCGTTCGACAATGGGACACTGAGCCTTACGAAATCTTTTCGCAGCATAGCGACCCGCCGAGTGCGGTACGTACTTCGCATTTTTTTCCTTAACCGCTATGTAATCCTGGAGAGACATATCGTTCACTTGAACATCCTCGCAATTCCATCTGCCGAACAATTTGATGTCCGGCAGCTCTGCTGCTGGCATTGGTAAGGTTTGTAAATCATCAAATTTTTCAATTTCCACCATTTTTAATCTAAAAGAATATACAAATCAAATGCAACGACATTTTGCTGAAAACAATTTATTTTTATTATCCATTAATTATATTTATTATTTCGCAGACTGAAATTGAACTGGAATAACAGTGCAATAAAAACAGTATGGATGTATGTAAACAGTAAAAAAAAGGTAAACAGGGTTATGTTTGTTTGGGAAGTCTACGAGTGATAGTAAGAGTTTGATATCAATACGTTTGACAGATTGTTCAAAAATATTGATAGTTTTCTGTGATTCTTATTGAAATTTGACTATTTAAAAAACATTTCGAATAAAACACGTAATAGTTCGATACTTTGACATTGCATGAATGAAAATAAAGATTTATAAATATAAACAGGTAAATAAGAAAAGGTTGAAAAGGAAATAAAATACATTTGTTATTTCATAAACTTATTTTATAATCCGGTTCTTAATTATTGCGTAAAATAATTTGCAATAATGCTACATTTTAACAGATAACTCAAACTTACCTGCGTGGATGTAAAAAAGATCGGTTACATGATAAGCAAACTGGTAGGAATTTGCGTACCGGACGATGCTGCCATCTAGGCGAATAAAACCAAAAGTGAGACTCCTTTCTTTATTTAAAATTAATTTTACCATTATTGTTCTAAATGGGTGCTTCTGGAACGTCTATTGCAGTGCAGATTCTGTGCTGCAATAGAGTTTTTATAGGAATATTTTAGTTCCCAGTAGTAATCAATATTAACATATGGTGTGTTTTCGCTATTAATTACTATTGAAAACTAAAATATTCATATAAAACCTATTGTAGTGCAGATTCTGCGCTGCAATAGGTGTTCCGGAAGCAAACAATAACTATTTAAAACACATAGGGAGCACTTTTGTTAGCTCTCTGAACTTCAAAATCTGAAGCAGTGCTACTCAATTCTGAAGTTGTGAGAGCTAACAAAAATGATCCCATAAAAAGGAAAAGGTTAAATAGACAAATTTAGATAAATTTTTAAGTGAATCTAAAAAAAAAGTATTTCACTCTAATGGAATATTGTTTGAATGAAATATCAATTGCTATGAATTAAATACATATATATATATATATATATATATATTATTACATGTTAAATATAGAGCCGTATTTCGAACATCGACACTCCCTATCAGAACAAAAAGTTTTAAGAACGTTTTAAAAACGTACAAGGTTCTTAAAACGTTCTAGAAACGTTATTTAGTTTGTAAAACGTTTTAAAAACGTTCGAAACCTTCTGTTCTGATGGGGATAGAAAAGTTCCTCTGATTGTCACAAATTATACATTTTCGTTTTTAGATAAAAACCTGGCATCGCATAAATTCGATCGCAAGCGTTACGCCAAATTTGTACAATGCCCAATTTAACAGAGAAACCGATTACTTACTGTGTAATCACTAGATTATATTTCTTACAATTAAGAACTTGTACTTCAATGGAAATATCGCGTCAAGAGAACATGTAAGTCTGAATGACATTGCATTTTAAAACACAACTCATGCGACCTACAACAAAAAAAAGCAATCACAATGTTTATCACAGAAAATGAATTTCAAGATACCAAAAACAATGACTACAAGATTGACCGTGGATGCCATTAAAAGCGCATTAATTTCCCAGGTAGTTTCAACTAGGACCTACAAAAGAACTTCCTGATCAAGACATTTCCATCAACGTACCTGCGTGAAGACACTTGTCTAATAAGGCATTTCTTATGAAACCAGACGAAAAGAATACCAAAAGCTCGCGGCGGTGGCACGCGAAGGGAGCGCTCGTCATGTTGGTGCGCGTGCGCCTCTCTGCCCTGCCTATCGTTCGACGAGTCGTTCTCCTCGCCAGCAAATTTACAACGAGTACGGAATTGAGCTTAGCCTTGCAACATGTACAATCTTTAATAGGAACTGTGGACGATTGGACGACTCCCTCCGCGAGCCGCCCTCGGTCCCAGTCGATTACGACGTGGAGGTCAGTCAGCTGTCTCAAGTATTGGGTGACGAGACATTGAAGTGCTGTTCCGCTTGGTGCGCGTGCAGGATGAACGCCTTAAAGGCGGCGAACGGGCACAGGGAACACTTGAACTGCGGCGGCTCGCACTTGTGCTTCAAATAGTTGCTCCACATTTTGTAGAACTTACTGCATTTAGTGCACGTATAGCCAAGCATTTGCTCCCCCATGTACATCTTTCGGTACGCTGAAAGCAAAAAATCAAACGGTCAAGTTAATCCTTTCGTAGCATTGCTTCGTCACGTATTGATATGTATGTACGAGAAGTTGGAAGAGAGTACGTTGACTAAATGAGAGAGATCGGAAAACGATAATTAATTTTTAATAGGCAGTTCACTCGGTTCATTCGTCAAAAACAAAGTCAAAAAGCACTCAAGGTTCTACTAAGGATTCTCAACTACAATAAAGCCGCATCTATAAACAGGACTGCTCGCTCTGTCCAACTCAAAGTCAAACGAGCTCGTTCAAGCTTGCAGTAAACTCGGAGTGGGGGAGAGGGTAGTGCGTGACCCCGCGTTGGGGCTCATATTGTCCCGGCACTTATGGCAGTTATCGTAAGACAGGGAATTGGAGTTGTTGGTTGGTTCTGAAAACGCTCGACAATAACCCTGTAAAATTGTATTTGACAAATATGGTACAAGGTAGCTGAGGTGTGTCCGAGTGGCCAAGTCTTAGCTCGAGTGCCGATTCATTAAGTGCCGCTGCAACGATTGGTAATGTTTGCCTCGATAGCTGCACATAGGACAAACGTAGTCTCCGATCTTGCCGCACTCGCGGCGCAGGTGTCTGGTAAGGGTTCGTTTAGCCCAATACTTTCTTGGACAACTGGGGCATTGGTATTGGAGTCGTTCGTGTTGGGTACAATCCGATTTAATATCCCAAAAAGAATCTGCAAAAGAAAATTGTTAGATTAGTAAAAGTAAACTTTTTTACGACTAGTTAAAACTGTTAGGAATACCTACTGATTGAAATTCAATCAGATCAAAAAGTTCTGGGACTGTCCTGGGGTAGCAAGAAAACAATGTTTTTTGTATTAAGAATTGTATTTTTATTCATGATATTTTTATTTGACAAAAGTATGTTTGTTCGCTCTCTTAGACATAACATTCTAATCATTCAAGCAAAAAAGTTATAATTTTAAAGTTGTAGGATACAATACTGTATTAAGAAAAGTTTTGTAAAATCACGATCGATGATAAAGGAAAACATAATTATATCCAAACAAAAATATTTTTCTCTACTTCTTAACATAAGTAATGATTATTGTCGCATTTTATTGTTAATATCATTTATAATTAGTTATTCTGAGAATAAAATGTAGGGTATAATTTTACACGTTGTTTTGGAAAAAACAAAGTTCTATATACACGAGAAAAAATGAGATAATAAAGGAAACTAGTAATGTTAGGGTCATTGGTTTATTATAACTATGAATATATTTAATCTGACAATATGTATGGTAACGTCAAACATATACTTTTTTCACTTACCCACTTTTTTACGTAAGTTCGTAATATTATAAACTAATAAGATATTATTGGAATTTCCTTGGTCGTCCCCTCTTTCTAGGCACAGATTTTACTTTTACAGAACACATCACTTTTAAATGATGTTCCATGGACGAATACCACAAGAATGACTTTCCACAGTGTTGGCAAATATATTTTCCATTGTCCCACGTTTTTAAAGCACCAATGTCTTTTTCCTTATTGTTCTTATTTTCAGAAAAAGTATCCATATTCGACTCAAAATCATCAAGACCAAATGATTCACGTATAGTTATCTTCTCGGCATCTTCGTCTTCTTCAAGTACCAGTTTGAAATTCATTTCTTCTCCATCTATCTTCTCCAGTTCATCTGAAACATAATTTACGATATGTTGAAAAAGTGAAATTAAATAAAGAATAAATAGGATTTCTTTCTAAATAAGGTCAAAAAATAACAACATTAAATTAACAAAAATGACAACATTAATTTAATTTTATCAACATTACTGTATTTCATATTTTTTTATTTATTTACAACCTCGATTTCAATTGAAAGAATAAGGGTAACGTGATACTTGGTGCACGGAGATAAATACCGTTTGATAAATTGCAACGTATATAGGAAATCAGTGATGATAATGTCGCATTTAGCATTTTTAGAAAACAAATTTCATATTATACAAATAAATTTCTGAACAGTACAACTCACGTTGTAATTTTTAAAACTTTTAGAAGCACTGTTTAGAAATTTATTTGTATAATATGAAATTTGTTTTCCAAAAATGCTAAGTGTGACAATATCATCACTGATTTCCTATATACGTTGCAATTTATCGGATTGTTAGGAGTATTTCTCTCCGTGTGTACAACCTAAAATCATAACATTATAATACTGAGTTCATATTTGATTTTCCATTAATGTTAATGTTTCAAATTCCACGCTAATATAACATATAAATGTAACAATATAAGAATATGAACATGATAAATATTTAAGATTTTACAAAACTTTTCTCACTTAAACTGAGAAAATTTGGACAAAAAGTATTCATGTTTTTAACTTTGTTTCGTGTCAATCTTTAAATGAATATTACTGATTTTAAAAGCAAAGACACACGTTTGAAATGTTACCTTTATACATAATACAGAAATTTTTACTTTTAAATAACATTAATCTTTATTTAAAAACTGACATGTATATGAAACAAAGTTAAAAACAGTCTCATTAGGAAAAAATGAATTCAAAGACGATCTTATCACCAATCATATTTTTCTGAATGTATGATATAAAATAAGTAACACATAAAAAACAAAGACTTAGTATTATGTTAAAATCACAATAGATTTAATCAATATAGTCGTTACTGAATAAATCACTAACTGTTAACTAACTAACAAAAACGTTTTAAAAAGCACCATGTGTCCATTTCAACTTGTGTTTTCATTTCTCACTCGTTGAAATCAACATATAATTTATTATCGATGAAAATTAACAACTATGCTTTAACTCAACTTTATTTTGCTGCCTCGTGTATTATTGTTCGTAGTATGATACTTTTTTTTATGATTTTCAATACACCATTTATGTGGGCTTTTGTATGAACAAAGGTCGCAAGTGAAATTAGGCATTGAATTGATACATTCGAACTTTCGGTGACGCCAAAGCGATCTGTAAACAGCATAAACCTTGCCACAATCGGAGCACATGTAGTTTTTTACGTTGGCGGGTGTTAAAAAATTTTCCTCCACTGCGATATTCTCACTGAACTTCGGCTGATCGACCGTTGAGACGTCGTAGTACCAAGTTTGTACTGAAACAAAGTTATTTGTTATCAATAAAAAGTGAATATGTGATTCAAATATAATTAATATTACAGAGACAAATTGTTCGGCACTTAAGACACGTATTCACAATAAAAGTGTACTTATAAGGAATAAATAATAAATTGTACATTTCTTCGAAATAATGGTCGTACATTTATTGACTATAAATATTAGTACATTTTATTCGAGAAGAATACTAATTTCAATGTTACATACAAAATAATGTCGCTCCTTATTTCATCTAATAATTCAAATGCAGATCAACTTAAAGATTCAATGGTGGATGATGATGGATTAGGTTACATATGATCATGAATGATAAGTGAAATTATAAAATTGAATTTCAATGAACAATTTTGATGGCTTATATTAATTTCCAAGGAGGATTGACTTCAAGATTAAATCATAAATTCTTCATCTAATTACTCCAATTTGCGTAATACCCTAAAAATCAGTTGCTTATTGATAAGTAAACTTTTGTAATGCAAAAGACATTCTCTATTTCATAATATATTTAATGTATGACGTCTTACATATTATTCATAAAAATATTACTTCCTAGTGACAATTTTACACTGAATACTTTTAATATTATATTTACTTACGTATAATGGATCAACAATGTATACAATATGTTATACACAATTTACATAACTCTTTATAGTTATTATATACAAATAGGCGCCAACAACACAATATGAATTTTTGTACACATTTCTTATGAAATTATTATTTTATTTAAAAATTATTATTCACTTTTAAATTCCTAATAAAAAAATTAACATGTAAAAAGAAATTATATATTAATAACTTAAATGAATATGCCAATAAACATTTCTAAATAATATTTAAATTAAAAAAATATTTCCTTTTCAAATTAAATTAAGAAAACTATAGCTTCTTTATTAATAAAAACTATAAATATTACTTAAATCTTTCCTATTTACCATAATAAATTAGAATGTTATGACTTCATCTGACTTGATGTTTATACTAACAATAGTTTTTGAAAATAAACATAGTTTTTGCTGAAAATAATGAATTATATTTATAAGAGCATTTTTTAACAATATATAATCACTAACTAATAAATGAATTAAAGGAGATTGTAATATGATTATAATTAAATAAATCTTACGTTAAGTGTAAATAAAGTTAGCGAATAAAAATATGTGATCTACAGGTTTAATTGTGTCTAATAGATATGAAGATGAATATTTCAATGGATGATGAACTCAATTAAGTTTAGAAAATTTGTAACAAATCAATTTAATTGTTTAACACTTGAAACAACTGTGTTTCAATTAACAATTAAATTCTAGTATTGTGAATTAAATAAACACTGGGAGAAAAAATTTGAACAAATTGAATTTTTTCGTTGTAATTTGAGGACATGATGGACAATGTTAGAAAAAGTATAATAAAATATTATAAAATATTATACATAAATTTGCATAAGTAAAGTGAAAAATCATAATATTTACGTCTTTTATGAGTACATTTTATAACATAATATAATAATAATATAATATTATTAAACGAAATGAAATATACTTGGATAATATATTACAATAATACTGGGATCGGACTATTAACTCTAGAATTTATCATCCATTGTAATGTTTTAAGATTTCATCTTCAAACAAACTTCAAAATTAACAAAAATGACATGATAAAAATTTCTTGTGCGTTATGATAGCTTACTTATCAACAACGCAATGCAAATGAGTAGCAAAATCTTTGATGGCAAACGATCCACCAATGTTGTCCGGGCACTTGTCGTCTATGTATGCAAATTCTACAATAAATAATGCCTCTTCGACCCGTGGACTTTGGTGGCTTTATCTACGGTATAAAAAACGTTTCTTTCAATTCACGAGAAATTATCTGACTTGAGCGTATCAATGTTGTGAAAGGTCCTCATGTGTCTTCTCACACAGAAAGTGTAGCTGCTACGGAACGAGCACAGGTTACACTGAAACTTCATATTCCCCGTATTATGCACATTTCGGATGTGCCTCTGCATATTAGCTTTGTAGTTGCTCTTGTACGGGCAGTAAGAGCAGGTAAACTGCCCCATGCGCATTTTTTCCTCACTCATCCGACAGCTCGTCTGGATATGCCTTTTAAGCAGGGACTTCAATGGATACACCTTTTTGCAAAACACGCAAGTGTGGGGCTTGTATTCGGCACTGGAACCTGTTCCTTGACCAGTAGAGTTGAACTTATCTGAGGAAAAGTTATCTTCAGCTTCCTGATTGCTGTTGAATTCAAAAATGGGCGGTGTCCATTTTAGATCTGTAACAAAACACAATACAGATGTAGAAATTGTTCATTTCATGGCGCAAAAATGAAAGATATCATCGATTGTTACTATCAATCTTAGCGGACTACAAAATTAGAATTTTTCATTTGTGTTTTTCAAATTGAATGGCATTGGTTTATTGTTTGCAAATAAAAGGTACAGATGTTGATTGCATTGCAGAATTATAAACAATGTTTCTTGTACACAATGGAGGACGCAAACTTTTCAATTCTTTAATTACTTATTTTTTTTATTTGTTTTTTTTTTGACTTTTCATGGAAAAGAGGTTGTTTGACGACAGTGCATCTTTATCACGTAAATAGCAATTGATTATTATGTATAGATTATTGTTTAAATGATCGCAAAAATCAAAACACTTCACGCAATCGCAATAATATTGTCAGCTTAAATACAATTGTATTAACGCAATTATCAAAATTCCATATTAATACTAATCGATGAGGCATAATACTTGGGTCGTAATCGCACGGGAAAAAATGCGGCGTTGGAGCATGTAAGTTTACACTTACGGTGTTAATATCAACCAACCAAATTATATTATGATTATATAAAACAATTATTTTCTTTATATAATTATTATATAAAATATTATAACGCCATATTTTTAACAGAGTACTGAACAAATTATTTTTCACAACAGATGTTAATGTTTTTTTAATAGGAGAATAAAACATTTTGCAATTTTGTCAACCTTATAAAATTCAATATAACACGTTGTTCAAAATATTTCCTGAATTATAATTTTGAACGTACACAACAAAATCATCAATTAAAAGCAAGAATAACATTATGTTTGTTCTTGTTTAACCGCAGGGGTATGCTCTCTTAATATGTGATATTTCAGAAAAGTACTTATCCGAGCCCTATAATGACAAAATGGACACGGATAAAGTGGTTCCATTTGACAAAAATAATCCATGTGCTTCTTCAGACTCCTCCAGTCGCTGTAGTGTTTTGAACATTTTAAACAAATCAAATCTCGCTTGCACTGTTGCCAAGTCTCTGGCGGAAGACTTTTGCAAAACAGAGGTTGCCTGTACAAGATGCCTGCAATCAGAAAAATAAAACATTGCGTTGTTAGACACGTGATTCTCCAATTCGCTCGATTCTTTCAAAAGTTAGTTTACACAATTTCCAGGTCACAGATCACAAAAACGAACAGCATTGCATGTTTCAGTGATGACGTAATATTAAAGTTCAATTTGTTTTAATTTGTACAATAACTTACAGCGATTCCAAGAAATGTATCGTCAACTGTCAATGTCTTTCTTTTATTATAATTACAGTACAAGTATTAAATAACATTTATTTTGCGTGAATTACATTTCATCTGCTGGCGTCTATGGTTCCAACCATCTCCACGTGATACTTCTTTATGTGATTGATATAACGCCACTTGTGCGGTGTCTTGAAAGGACATAACTGGCAGACCATATTTGGCTTTGAGTTAATGCACTCGAATTTCCTATGTCTCCAAAGCGACCTAGATACTGCATATACTTTGCCGCAATCCGGACACACGTAAGTCTTAACTTGGATGCAACTACGTTGGGCCGTCGAGTTATCAATTTGCTGAATTTCCACCGCATAATTAGGCACCTCTTCCACACCAATTGCGTAGCTCCACTGATCTGAAACAGTTACATTTATTTTGGATCAGTTGGTTTTTGTGGATTCACCGATCGAGGTTCAAGATAATATCAGATAGCAAAAGAATTAACACGCATTCTACCGTTCGTTCTGAAAGAAGAAGGAACAAGTATGAATGAATGGAGTCTTATTAAGAAACATCTAGCGGTAACTGAAAAGATAAACATTTTTATTAAACCAAATCACGTCCGTTCATGTGTACAAACGCAGTTATAATCGCATCATATTAAATAATATCTACACTTTACAGCTTCTCAACTTTTGAATGTATATGTTTCATGTGTCGTATTACTGAAGATTTCTGGGTAAATTTACTGTCGCAGAATAAACACGAGAACTTGCGATTGACGCCACATTCTAACATCATGTGGCGTTTCAGGCTGCCTTTGTTGAAGTAAGTGCGTGCACAACGATGGCACTTCCATTTGCGAGTGTCCTCCAGGTGAATCATTGGAGTTGGTGAATACTGTCCGTCCCAGGAGTCGGATCCGCTCGCCTGGCCGACGTAAGTCTCCATCCACTTCGCATCTGTAATGTAAAACCACAAATGGTTCCCATCAGATGACACAAACTTTGCACAAATTGTAGATTATAATTTGGTTTTATTTTCTTTTATATACAGTGATTTCTGTTTTCCCAGGCCCAGTTGTTAAATTAAGGTGTGGCAAGTGGTGAATCATTGCATCGATTCTGTACAAAGGTTGCGCACAATTTATTTATAAAAATACAGTTTCTGTACAAAGCAATGTATAGTAGCGCAGCAATTCTTGGTTAAATAAAATGATTTCTGTTGTTTATAATAATTATATATGTATAATAATAATTCTAGATTATAAAGTTAATATTCTTTTTGTCTTTAAACTCTGTTATACAAACGTTAAATATCATCAACAATATGTTGGGATTGCTTTTATAAAAAGTAGCTCACTTTGATCTCGTACCTTTTTGTTGTTGTTATGAATATTTAAAATGTTAACTTATACACTTACAGCAATCTTAACAGTACCTTCGCAACACCTTATAAACTAGACTATGTTTTAGGAAAACTTTAGCAATCGATTGATCAACTCTGCTCAACTAGCACAACTGTGAATGTTCAAACTTCTTCAATACGTTTATATTGTGCGTTTTATGCATGTGTCTCCTTAAACTGGCATTTTGCGTGAAACCTTTCATGCAAATATTGCAGGTGAAATTCTTCCGCCCACCACATTCGTATTTCAAATGCTTGAAGAGATTCTGCCGGAATTTGTAGCCACGGCCGCATTGTGGGCACCGCAAATCCAAGTCTTGATCTCTTATGTAATTTGCATGCCTGGATCTTCGATGAGGAGTCACGACCCCGTAACCTGAAAGAGAGAAAAAACATTGTCAATTGAAAGGCTAAATGATTCTTTTATCACCAAGCTAATATGATAATCATTTATTGTAAGGGATTCAGAGACAGATAGATAGAAAGAGAGAAAAAGAGATCAATAATTTCCAAAGATATATTTTGAATAAACATTTTTTTAGTGTGTTTGACATTTGATTAGTGTATTCTATATTTACACCAAAGTCATTTATTTAGCTATTTATATTATGTATATATATATATCCATTTGGCACCGGTTTCTTTACTTTTTTGTCTCTTATATAATATAATTTGTACTTATCAAATAAAGCTTGTTTCAATAGTGTTAAATGTTTCATGTTTGTGTATTTTTACTAGATGCCGTTGCAAACTTGTTTTCTGTGTGAAGTGATAAGAACAATAACAACAGGGAAATTTTCGTTTGCCGCCGCATTCCCATTTCTGATGACGTCGTAGATTCGACCGCTTGGTGTAAGCACGTCCGCACTGAATACATTTAAAACCCCGGACTCCGAAACCTATAAAACAGAAAGGGAATCGTTATTACGAAGAATTGATGGTTTACAGTTGATTAGTTTTATAGGCGTCATAGGATTCATAAGTTCAAAGACGAGTGTCGGATGCAAAGGTTTTATTGCAAAATTGATCAAAGTCAAGTGACAGACACATTCCAATGAAAATGTGTAGAGATCAGAGAACACTGTCGGCGTTGGATTAATTACAATATGTTGACTTTGTGGTATGTGCATATATATGCGACGCAAGCATATGTTATCACATTGAGAGATGTTATATTTGCTACTTAAAAGTTAAAACTGAGGTGCCGAAAGATCTGTTAGTGATGTATCGGAATAATAAACTTTTATTTTTAAAAAATTACATCGTTTGCTCGAGGTTGGAAGTTTTTATTCAGATTATCAACCTGGACGCAACTTACGTGAAGACAATAAATACAGTTTCGTCCCATTAAAATTACACATTTACATTAACGAACAATAAAAAAAATTATTTTCTCCGAGACACATTTAGACTCGGTACATATTGACTTTTCCCTTTAATGAGAACTTTTATAAGTACTTGTGATTTGACAATACTGGTTGCATTAAGTACTCTGTTGCTACGTTAAACCGAACCTCACTGAAACTATGAAAGTAGAAAAATATACAATGAGTTCTTTAGATGTTGTGTTCGGTAAAACACGATAAAATGAAATTGTCGAATATAAAAATATTTGTAGATAAATTGTGTTCGACCACGATAAATTAACGTGATGTCGCAAGCAAATTGATGTATTATAATTATATTACTCAAATAAAGATCATAAGGAATAATAACGAAGATCTCATGCAACAAAGAGATTCATAATTACATCAATATTAAATAACACTTATATTACTAGTCTTATATAATACAACAAATTTTACAAAAAATATTGTTACAGAGATTATTAATTGTATTGGAGGCTTGGGATATATTTACAAAAGAAAAAAAAAGATAGTGTCTCGAATTGAATGTGAAACAAAAACTGTACTTGGCATTTTTCTGGCATGATTCATTATTTAAGCTTAATCATTTTTTTCTTTTGAACTCCTTAAAGTCCAAGTAGTATAACTCACATTATTGTCATTGTGAGATATTTAAAAGAAACGAGAAAACGTTTTAAAACATCCCTAAAATATTCTGAAGATAACTGAGATATTCGTAAGATATCTCAAGATATCTCAATTATCTGCTTCTGTAGATATCCGTGGAACAACGCGAATATATCAAGTATTCAAATATTTGATCAAATACATATGGCTTAACTTGTTTTCGTAAGATAAATTATATATTTCAATAACCATATTGAATAGAGAAGATAAACTGGGTTTATCAAAGATTTAACTATATCCCACGTTTGTAATATAAATAATAATTTCTTCAATATTAATATTCGTTTCTACGCGTATAAATATCGTAGAAAAGTATATAATTACAAACAAATACTGACAAATTTTCTCAAGTTACCTTTCTTATACCCTTAAAGAATCCTATTCAAATTGAAAGTAATTATTTATAAATAAAACTTCTTTACTTACAATATATATAAGAAGAATTTCTCCTGAAAATAAATAAAAAATTGTTTTTCAAATTAATTGATTTAGATTTATAAACGAATGTAAATAATCTATTATGAATGTATTATGTATATTTAGTTTTGTCAGTGTCATACATATATTGACATCATACAAACTAAATTTACAAGAAATTCGTTTCATTTATAATTATATATAATAGTAATGATAGATGAACAAAAATTAGAAATTAAAAGATATTAAGTTCAATGTAAAAGAGAATAGATTTGTTTAAGAGTATAGTATTTAATTTAAATTACTCTATTGAAAACGTTGATATTAAATCCATTATTAGAACCAATGTACGAAATTGATACTTTGTTTTTTTATTTTAAAAGTTAAAGAAACATACGTTAATTATTAGATAGAGTATCCCTCCACCCAACCTATACTTTTTTTTATGAGATTGAAAAAAAAAAAGAATCTGAAGCAAGAACAGTCAATATCATAAAACAAGTATAGCTTGAAAGGAGGGGTGCCTATCCAATAATTACCAAATATATTACTTACAAAAGTTATTTTAAGTTTTTTTTATATCTACTATACTAATGTAAGGCTACAGTGTCAATTTCATATATCATATCTTTCCCGTAAACGGAGACATTATTTTTTCATTATTAATAATGGCAGAGAGTTTCCATCCTCGTTTATAAACAGCTAATTTCCATCTTCTAAATAGGATGGAAACAGGGCAGTTTCCATGCAGGTATTACAAAAATATTATTATGTAATCTAATTAACATTAGATCCAATATCAACATTTCAAATAAGATATAATGATAAATAATTGCAATATCACACTAATATCGTGATCATCTTCAACTATACTGTATATATTTACAATTCCAATAACTTAATAACCCAATGCTAACTAAAGCTAAAATGTGTTTCACAAAAAAATCATCACCAATATTATCGATTTACGTAAGCCGAGATAAACTTTCTTTTGGCTGGAACGTCAATGTTGTGCGCTTTCATGAAGTGAAGTCTGAGATTTCCATTTTGAGTATATTTAGCAGGACAAAGATGACAAGTATATTTTTTTTGTCCACCGCATTCATACTGCACATGTCTAACTAAACTATGGCGCTTCTTGTACCTTCGTCCACACCGGGAACAACAAAGTGGCAATAATTCTGGTGGTAGTTGTTCCGCGTGGCGAGATCTCCGATATTTTGGGTTGATATACAGAACATCTGAAACAAAAATACACAACTGCGGTTATTATAAGTTGACAACCTCATCTTTTACACTTAACATACCACCTTTGACCTGATAAATATTGATTGGATATAAAATTTATCACAAAAAAATGGCTTTTTATTCAGTTATTTATTTGCCAATGAGGTCAGACACATGTGCGTTTATGTAACTTTTAAATATTCATTAATATAATATCACACAGCTTACATCGTTAGTATTACAAGAACTGTAAAAAGAATCGACTATTCAGGCAGGTAAATGATCGGCCGTCTTTTCAATGCAAAAAGAATGTTGTGCTTTTGTTGTAGGTGACGTCGCAACGACATGTTCTGTGTGTACTTTTTTGTGCATAGGTGACAGGCGAATCGGCGCTGTCCGTCGCACTCAAACCGCTGGTGACGTACTAGGCTCTGTTTAAAATTATACAGCTTTCCACAGGTGATGCACTGTTCGCGCTGTAGGTTGGATATCTCGGTCTTGAATTTGGAAAAACAGTCTGGACCTGAAATTATACGACAATATTATCAGTAGAATGCCCTTAGATAGGCGTTAATCTCTGGGCGTGTGAAAACGTGAAATTGCTATGTGACCGTCACCGCGGCAGTGTGCAGTTCTATATACAATGCTATATTGTTTATGTACAATAAACCTTTATTTCCAACATATCAAATTAATAGTACAATTTATAAGCCAAGAATAATTGTAGACTATTATATGGAAATCGTATAATTGTAGAATTTTAAACATATAGATCTGAAAAAAAAATAACAGTCGTAAATCTTCTTCTTAACATGTTGCTAAATGTCAAATTGTTGTTTGTAGCTTTCTTAATTGTTAAATGTGAAATTGTTGTTTGTAATTCTTCTTAGGTGGCAAGTAAACTGAATGATTTTTCATTAGATGCAGTCGTAAATTTGTATTCTGGGTATATTTAGCCGGACAAAGACAGCAAGAAAACTTCTTCATTCCGCCACATTCAAATCGCAAATGCCTAATCATACTGTCTCGAATTTTGTATCGTCTACCACACCGCGGACATTGACAATTTAGGTCTGCTTCAGATATACGGTGCATATGCCTTGACCTTCTCATCGGTAGCATCCACTTCGTTGCTTCTGAAACAAAGACGTTCGTATGATAAGTTTTTGAGCTCTACTGATATTTCTGGATCAATGTTTCTGTAGCAAATACAAAGCAACATGCATACTTCGGTGATAATAACTTGCCAACACCGTTCAAATTAATTTCAAACCCATTTATTTGTTTCGTACGATAATATGTGATAATTACGCATCGAAACTTTACAGAATATTAAAAATACAATGCAATACACTTAAGATTTAATTCTACATATGTTGATTTCGAAATCAAACAAAATATTGATTACTTTCTTAAAATACTAAGTTATAGTTTAGAAATAAAAAAATTGTAAATAAATGGCGATTCACTGCTTGCGCTGATTCGAACGAATTGATCGAAAACCATCCCAGTCTTTCGAATTGGTAAGAGCGGCTCCTAGAGCGTTATACAGTGCTTTTTCCGTTACACGGTTACTAGGATGATGCTCATCGTAGTTTTGGTACTCGAAGAAGTCTGCAAAATATTTGTACATAATATAGATATTGTCCCATTGTTATAAATTGAATATTGTAGAGTGTAACTCTTTTTTCTCTTTATAAATAATTTTAAAATTCAAATAAAAAAATATCTTAATACACAGAAAGCTAAATTTCTGGTGATAATATTTTTCAGAATATATCAGAATTCTGCACTTATCGTACCTTTCAAACATTCAGCAAAATAGGTTTCTTTTAATATCAGCTTGCCTGAAGACTGCTTCACGGCAGTAAATCTTAATGCGATATCTCTTGACATAAATTTACGCAGGATGTTGGTCACACTTTTTGTTAATACATTTTCGCGATCAAGTAAGAAGTATAAAGACGACATCTGAAACAGAAACATGCGCGTCAGAGACGTATATTTCTATAAATCTCAAACTTTTTGCGCGTAATTTAATTATACTCACAAAGTCTTGGCGAAATTTAGAATCGGCTCCCAATCTAGAGTCAAATAATTGGAAATCTGTCATACTTTTAAATGGCAGATCTAAATTATATTCTTCGGTAAATCCTTTCACATTAGTCTTAATTATTCCTTTGGATGTTTCCAACATATTTTTCATAACATGTTGAACGCTCGAAACTTCTCTCAAGTCATTCCTAATGATACGCAAAACCGACATGATTGACCGAAAACCTGTAAACAAAATTATCATGTAATTAGTTTAATGTTCAGAACAAAGAGGTAGTTAGAATGAAAGAAGTCAACTCCATTCGATTAGATATTAGATTAACTAAAGGGTAATTCAATAATACTTATAATAATAAATTACAATTCATTTTTATTGGTCGTTTCACATACATCACTGTTGCCAGTTTGTCCATTAATTTGTGTTTCATAAATGGTAAATTACTAATTTTAATCAAATCGTATACCATAATAATTAAGTAAGTCAAAATGTTCAACAAACGTACAATAATGTCTTTATATTTATAAAATATACCTTTACCAAACGTATAAACTTATTTAATCGGTTAATAAGTACTGCAAAACATTTTAATATTGCTGTAAAAATTGTAATTAATAAACAAATAATTCTAATCGCTCGGGTGCTTCATAATACTTGTTAACCATATAAATAGTTAAATCGGTGTCTAAGTTTTGGTAAATGCATTTCTTTAAAACAAAAACATGTAAAACTGAACCTGCATTGACCATTTCGACACGCTCGTTAAATACATAAATTCTTAAAGATTCAACACCATCATTTAATTTATTTACAAGGAGATTTAAATTATATTTGACTAGGCAATTTTATCACACAAATTATGTCAATCTGATTGCTTATTTTGTGGAGACAAACTTTGTTCGTAGATTACGATGAAATGTTCATATTTGTTTCTTTAAATATGCGTCACTTGTGCTCGTTACACGTCTTTAGATGAATATCCTTTTCGGCACACAAAACTTGGGCGGCATATAAATATTGTGCGTATGCAGCAAGTGTCGTCGCAGGCTGACATTCTGGGTGAACTTTCCCAGGCAAATGTGACAAGAAAAGCAACGCCGGCCCCCGCACTCGTATCTCATGTGACTCAGGAGGTTTTTTTTCATTTTGTACAGTTTCCCGCATTGGGGACAAGTCACGTTGTCGCATCGGCTTAATTGTGATAATTTGTGTAAACCTGAAAATAAGAGAGAAAAAACTTTGTTAAAATAACTGTTGGAAATAAGGCCGCTCAAAAGTAACGTGACTCAAACAAAATGTACGACGTACTACACAAAATGAAATTGGTGTTTCTAAAAATGAACACAGATAACGGACGTTAGTGAAACAGAGGTGGGGATGGCCAGGCATGAAATTTAATTTTGTCTCTTAATTTTGACATTCACAACTTTATTCATCGAAATACATCTGACTAGCGTTGCTTTCCACATTTCTGACTTAATGCACAAATCAATTTGCTTCGTTAGTTATCGTCGACTCTACAAACATATTATACATATTAATTTTAGTTGTATTATTATAGGAACTTATTATAAAAGTTTATTTCTATTACAGCCCACTTCCATTATTCTGAAAAGTAAATTCATATGCAGTGACTATGTTATACTAATACAGTAATATACTGTTTTAAAGTTGAACGAGTTAAAAATAATCAGTTATGATAATAACAGGTAATGTACTAAAAAAGAATTAGATCGCAAATGAAAAAGTCTGTTGAAAATTATAAATCAATTTAACATTTTCCGCTTCAAACTTATATTAAGGATGATAATACAGTTAAAAATACACGAACAGATAATTCACAGTAAAAAATAATTGCCTCGAATGCATCGTTTAGTTTACTATGAAAGACCCTAGAATTAAATATTGAGAGGCAATGATATCAACATTTTTGGACACATCATCTTGAAATTCAAATACCTATGTGTAACTTTCTTTTGTTTTTTTTTTAAACAATGTTGAAAAAATGGATTGTATATGTATACCTATATAGATACCCTAATAGACAAATATCAGGAATAAGGGTAAATTCGTTTCAAATTTAACATCTAAAGGGTTAAATTCAATAAATTTGGCATGTACAGTTACACTTTTACATTTCATTAAATGATATTTCAATGGTACAAACACGATATCAAATAAAAATATTATTAAACATTTTTAAAATGTACATTTATTTCAATGTAAATAATGTTTAAAGCTTCTGAACTTTTATTTATAAAAGAAACAAAACTTTCATTGAAATATAATACTAATTTAGTAAAATTTACTGACATCATTCAAATCATGTAGTTTCTAAAACTATTCCCATACCTGTAAACATTCTTCTTAAAAAAAAAAAATACTTGATTAAACTGAAATTAAAAAGACTTAAAAATTAAAACATAATAAGGTAATGTTCAAAGTTTGCTGTCACAGAGTTAGTATCTTTTAAATTTGAAAATTTGTAATATAATGACCCGACAGACATTTTTTAGCACCGGGAGAATATTAATATCGATAAATGTTGAAAAAAAAAACCCCCATCAAAAGTGGTGTGAATTTTTTTTTGTTTTTCTTCAAAACACATATTATAATCGACAATACTCTCCTATCATTGTAGAATGACTGCCAGATCATTATATTACAGAATTATTATCCATTTCATTTTTATAAACGAAAAAATCAAAGCCGATACCGCAGGCGCTACCTACGCTTTGAACAGCACCTTAAAAGAAAACTTAAAAACTTTAAAAAATATCTATTAATAAAATAGCTTATAATTTAAACAGTAGACATAATATTTAAATACAGTACCTAATAAAATCATTAAAGTATTGTTTAAGTTGCATTAAGCAAAAATTGTAACAATTATATCAATACATAAATATTATAATAAAATTCTTAACACCTAGAAATATAAATATGAATGATAGAAATCTCTAAATAAAATGATTAAATAACTTCTTTCGTTTTTACTAAAAACAGTATTAAAAGAAAAAACGTTTAAAATAAACATATTTGTTGTTATATATAAACAGGAAAAATGTATATTCGTTCATACTTTTTGCAATTTTTACTAAAGAATTTTTTATTTATTAAAGGAAGTCGTTACGAACTTTAAAATAAAATTTTTAAAACTAAGATTACAATACAATAAATAATAATTATTACATAAAACAATATATATGTAATAGAATTTATAAATATCCATTTTTATACAATATAATAATTTGAATAAAATTATGTTTAAAAAGTATATAACATTTATACTTAAATAAAGAAAAAAGTCTTTAGTGAAACCTAATTTTATTTATCGTAAAATGTACCAAATCTATCCATATTCTTGAAAGAATATGTCTGAAATACATTTATAAGTCTTGATTAGTACAGAGATTGTATAGTTGTTAATATTTTTAGTAATTTCAATAAACTAAAAATAATTTTATACAACTACCAACATAAACTCTTATTACATGAAAAAATAATTTAGTAAAAACCGTTTAAAAAATAGTTCAGATGAATCAAGTAAATTCAATACCCGGTGACATCTGAATTAACTAAATCGGAATAAATTCCGACTAACTCCATAGTGTAGTTTATAGAACCCTTATTTAATGTGACTAAAATATGACTAGATTCAATAACTATTTTTTAATATTTAATCAGTCACAAATTGTAACTGATATGTCAGTGTACATACACAACTTTACTGAGCAAAACTGTAATTGAGACAAGAAAAAATTTTTCTCAGCGTAAACTTAACTATTATCATTTATTACATTTTACGTCCGAATTTTTTAGTCAAGTGTCTAAATAATGATGGTATGCTAAGTGTGTGCAATCTGATTCATTGTCTTAACACTTCAATAATAATTATAACAATAATAATAACGTATATAAGATGTTAAATGTGTTGAGTCAATAAATTAGATTGCACACACTTAGCATACCATCATTATTTAGACACTTGACTAAAAATTTCGGACGTAAAATGTAATAAGTCATAGAAATATTAAGTGTCGGAAAAAAAAGAAAAAAAGTTTCTTAAATATTATCAGCTAAAATTTACAATAATTTTTCTATGGGATTAAAATTTAATCTTTCTTAGAATTTCAAGTTCAATTGACACAACAGACATAAATGTTTCATTTTTGTTGTATTCCAATTTAAATATCTTTGTTGCATTCTAAGTAATTGCGGTAGGTGTTTTACTCACGCGGTTTTTCCTCTTCACAAACTTAAGCTTGGGCAAAATCGGGAATTCATAATAATTAGCGGGTGATTAAAACTTTTCCCCATAGAGGTTTTGGGCCTAGAGGTTGAACGTGAATGAAAAAAAAAGTCAAAAAAAATTGAATACTGATTCCCTAAAAAACTTATTTTATAATCAGAGAAAAAAAAGTAGTACAAGTAATTTTCTATACGTTTTTTTACATAATTATGACAATCGACAATTCACAGTAAAATAGATGCATAAAACCTTTGACATCATTAATTCATCTGAACTAATTTTCAAGTCCAGAATTATTATTCTCAAGAAGATAAACTGAAAAATATGTTTATATAAATACCTTTTAACACTAAGAATTTTAGTGTCACGAATTGCCACCCTGTTACAATCAATAATTTTAGAATTTAACTGCATTCTTTTTCCAATGTACGTGAAAGTCAACTGTTAATTAACATCTCCTATTGTCAACAAATGGCTTGTCACTCTGAATATTGTTTCACATATGTCACCTTAAACAATCTCTCTACTAATTCCTTTTTCGAGGACACTTATTAATTAAACTGCAGAATCCGGCCAGTAACTGAATATGGCTGCAGAACTTTGACAGATGGGAGGTTAGTTTCTTACCCAGGGGGCTGACACGCAGCATATTGGCAGTAACGTTAGCAGTAGCAGCGGTGGTAGCAGACGTATTTTTTTCGGAGTACTACTAGCGCCTTCAGGCACAGAGGAACTTTTATGGTTCATGAATTACTGTCTTTTAGCATTCCTGTGTCAGCCCCCTGTTCTTACCATTAGGAGAAAATTAAAAATGAACAGAACCGCCATTTTTAATTCATTTTTATTTTTCTCCTAATGGTATGAAACCAACTTCCCATCTATCAAAGTTCCGCAGCCATATTCTGTTACTGGCCGGATTCTGCAGTATTACCCACTTATTTTTAACGTGAAATGTCACTTGGCCAACTAAGAGTCAACATAACCTCCTTAATTATGCATATCTTTACATATATTGTAAAAAAAAATTAATTTAAGAAAAACGCAACATACGTCAAAAGTTAAATTATTATGAAATTATTATTTATGTATTATAACTATTCTCAGGAAGCTACCTTTTGGAAATAGATCTATCCTAACATCTAAATATTTAATGAAACCATTTCCACAAGATACCGTTCTGAGAATAGTTATAATATATAAAAACTTATTTAAAAAATTCTTAACTCGTTTACCTGTTGATGTGCGTTACGTTTTTTATAAATCAATTTTTATTTTATAATATATTTAAGAATATGTATTGTTAAGGAGGTTGAGTTCATTTCGACTTGGCCAAATGACATTTAACCTTACACAAAGTTTGCTGTTCAAATACTCAATGACGATTTCTAACGTGCCTGTCCAGATTGCTTTTTTGGGCAAATCTCTTCCGGCAGATGGCACAAGTGAATCGTGGTTCGACGCCGCACTCATAATGTTGGTGTCTCCAGAGCGACGTGAAGAAAACATACGAACGATTGCACTTCGGGCAAATATGTTTCTTCTTAGGCTTAAGCTTGCCCAGGCCTTCGGCTCGGTCAACCAGTAGCTGCTTGTTGCATTCGTAAAGCTTGTGACGCGATAAAGAAGCTTTCAGGGCGAAGGTCTTGCCGCAGTCGAAGCAGAGGTAATTCCTCGGACCCCAGCGCATACGTGTCATGTCGACGTGGGTGGAAGGCGAGGCTTCGTGGACCATGGAGCGCAGTCTTCGGTGATAGAGCTCCCTCGAGAGCGTTGCCACCGTCCAATTGGAAGCACTGTAAAGGCGTTCTGCGAACAGGAAAACAATTAGTCAGCTTGATGAACGATTTTGCCAGCTCCGATACTTGTTTCCGGGGTCTACAAAACAAAATGAATGACAGGACAAATGAATGAAACGAGCAGCGATGCATTTCTGCATTTGCTTTAACAAGTTTACTAACCTGACGACAGTCTGACCCAACTAAGTAGGTGAGATATGGAAAAAACGAAACGAGCCAACTTGAGGACTGCATTTAATAGTACAAGTTCATAAAAATATATATACAGTAATGATTCTTTTTATACAATGTTTAAGATTGCACACAAATATTATATATGACGTACACTGTTGGAACTTATAAATTAATTATAATTCTCACGTGATAATTCATATAAAATCTCAGTTGCAAATAATAAATGGAATTACAGTTTCTTGTATCAACCAATTGGTTTACTCTTCATATTTTAATTTCTCCGCCTACAAATTCTATTCATCTTTTTACATTTACTATTATAAGTACGCTACGTTTTAATAATTTAAGATAGTCTTCACGGAGAAAACTGTACTGTTGAAGTAACACCAAGTGTAATTATGTCCCAGCATTATGAAATGTAGCAATTACAAAACGTTTAGGTTGAATGTTTTTTATGTAGGTGTTACAGTGTTATCATGTTTCCTCGCCTATGGCTCGGATTGTAAACTTCACACGAGATGATAGATTTTCATTTGAATCTCCCTTGGGGCATAAGTAGCTATTATTTGTTTAAAAGTTCTTTCGTGTGATAATTGTTTAAAAGTTCCTTCATGTATTGTTACTGTACCTCTGGCAGCAAAGATTTTATATGAAATTTGGACACGTAATTTTATATAATTCGACCTGTAAGGAATCTAGTTGCTTTAGCTTTTTTGACTTGCCGAAATAATAAACTATTTTTACTTATCAATGAACAAATTCTTATGAACAAAGAAAAAAACCTGAATTCATCATCACAGACTCTAACGCATTCTATTTCCATCTTCGTGCTTAAAAGTGTTGCGATAAATCATTATACGAATCTAACATCATAGTACTATTTGATGTATCAAATTCGACGTGAGGGTCGTAAATGCGTTGGTTGTTATTGAACTGCGTTGTGTAGTCCACGTTTTGCGGATGTCTTGCCATGATGTGCTTAAGCAAACTGCCTCGGTATCGAGCTTTATGTGGACAGAACATACACTTGAATTTGGGATCTACGCCGCATTCGAAGTCTTGATGTCTCTTCAAATGGTACTTGTGCTTGTACGATTTTCCACAATTTTTACATACGTTTTTATATTTGTCACCTGAAACAAAAAAATAACAAATCTAGTCAGTAAGAGAACGAAACGCGAACCTCGCTTTAACTATCGCGATACACTTATAAAGATGCGGGACAGGAAACGAAGGAAACTGTGTAAATTTGTATATATATATATACAGAATCGTACATTTCGCTTTTTATTTACCCATTTTGTGGTCACACTGTTAAGGTACATTTTGACAAAGCTATTATTAACTTTGGTTTGTGTCTCCGCAAAAATGCCAAAAATGAACAAAAGTCTAGTAAGAAGAAAACATTTTATAATTTTAAATGTAACACTTATATAATTATACCAAATATATTAACAGATTGAACGACGGCTTCTTCAACTTAAAAGGTTAAAATTCTATGAAAACAGCCGAACAACTATCCAAATTCCTCTCACCATCGTATAATTCTATTATACTTGAAGAAAAACACTTTTATTACAAAAATGATTGATTTATTATCAAGAAGACAGTTATGATTGACTCAATTCAATTAATCAAATCAGTATTGACTGTAAGTCATATTCAATAGGAATGGATAATTGACTCGTCATTTAATAATGCTTCATTAAAAGAGTCTGCCTAGTGCGCGTCCGTGGAGCGTAACTGAGAACTGAATGTTTAAGCAAGTGATTTTTCAAGTGTGATTTGTAAACTGACTTATACGAGCAATAGTAACATTGAAGCGTAGGTCTTCTTCCGCATTCATTCATCATATGCCTCTTTAAGTTCTTCAGCTCATAATAGCGTCGCTCACAGTTCGTGCATGCGTAACGACCCTGTCCTCGGGATCTTCTTTTTGGACGATCTGCAACAACATCAAAGAGCTTGTTAATTTAAACATTTTATCGATTCGTTGCATACAACAATTGTACATAATCGTTACGAAGCAACAAGTGGGCTGGTGCAGTTCACAAGAATCAACAACAATTACTTAAAATGTTATTATTACTTAATAGTACAATAAAATCGTCACAACGATGAACAATGTTGACTTAATTCTAGATCAATAAATTAATTTGTCTTCATTTGTTCCTATTATATCACAAGGTGTAGTAGTCTTGAGAGCAAGCCTTTGACTCTAAATGATCAATACCGTGCTTTTATTTCCCTTTATCTTCAGTTCAAAAAATTGTTTCAGGGGAACGGCATGGTCGGGTGTATATGAGCAACATGTTTGGCTATACTGGATTTGTATTTGCTATAATGCGGACAATATGGACACTTGTGCTTTGGGGCTTTACCACACTCGACAATCACGTGACGCCTCAATGATCTTTTAGACTTGTATTCTCGCCCGCACTGGATGCATTGGAACACTTCCAGGAAGCCCTTCTGCCATTGCAATGACTGATGCCAATCTGAAAAGAATGATAGAACAATTAGAAGTGAGCAGGCACATAATTATCATTTAATTTGACAAAAATTCTTACGTGTTAAATCTGCTGAAATTTGGTTAAGTAAATGCATATCACAATTTAGCAATGAGTGATTGTGCTAATGTAATAAGTAACCCCAGACTATCTACAATAATAGAAACACATCGGGTGTGGAAGAGTTGTTTTCATCGAGTGGATGAAGTAACGCAGAAACTTGTAGATATATTAATGATATATTTCTTGTCGTTATTATAAGTCGTTTATCCTTTATAATAAGCCAAACGAAAACGTTACAATCGTTGTGACGTAATACGACAACGTGAATCAGCACCCAGGATAATTTATCTTAACATTAACGACAACATTGATATAAAGTGACTTGTTCAGACTTATCGTAAATCATAGTAAAACAAAATGGTTTACGCTTGTTAATACTTGTTAGTTGTGTCTTTATTTTCATCATTTTTGTTTACTTTTTGGTATACGAAGAGCTTAAAATAAGGAGTACAAAGATTCACCACGATTGACAATGTTGCTTTGTACAATTCTAATAATTAACTAAAAGATTCTTGTCGGCCAACCAGAATTCAAATCTTAACAATCATTTTCGTGAATAATAATCTATATACAGTTGGTTATCAAACGATATACACGGTGAGATGAGTCTCTTATTTTGATCAAGTATGGCACGAATCGACATTCGATCGGCGAGTACCTAGTGCAAACAAACGAGTGAATGCAAAATCATCGAATAGCTTTTAACAACCAGGCCGCTTTTGTGACTGCAAAATCTGTTACTGCTCCAAAAATACAGTTCATCGACATTTTTATAAACGTAATATTTATTTGTATATAAAAATTGACCTCCTATTAAATACCACCTAAGATAGATTAATTATCGGTCGTCGCACTTTCTCATGTTACAAGGTCTAATATGCGCCAAACATTTATTGTATCTAGGTACATATTTTTCAAAAAATTGTATTCAACTAAAAGTAGGCAGTATCATCATTTATTTTATGAATTACACTCAAATTTCACTTAAAATACTATTCTGGGACTGGAAATTTAACTTAAAGTATCACGCTTATTGCATAGAATTTTTGCGCATATACATTTTTATTTGTGTCCGTGTTTTAATCTTTTTAAATAAGACTTTTTCAAGTCAAATTGTGTTCATAAGTTTTGTGAATTATTTTATGAGTGAATAATAAAATGATAAGAAGAAATAAAAAGTCTGGTAAATAAGTAATATAAACTTAAAAAATTAAATAACGTAAGTTAAACTCAAATATGAAATGTCAACAACATATATATAAAATATACATAAAAACTTAACAACAGTTTGACAAATATATTTGAAGTCCTGGAAATTATATATTACCTATTCATTTTTAATTATAAATAAATGTTGTCCATTCCAAGTTTAAAATCATATTTTATTCAAAAATATAAAAATTGATGAAATTTAGATTATATATAATTCTTACAACATATCAATAATATGTATATTTTAGTATACTCAAGATTTATAAAACATGAATATAACATTATTAATATATTATCTAATAATTATATTATTATATCGGTATTATATATTTTGTACTTTAAGTGAAAGTCGAGTGTATATATATTTATATATTGTTTCTGTGAAATAATTTTATTATTATATATTTTGTCAAAACAAAATTATTGCATGGATATTTCATTATTTTTTTAAAATTCAAGGTAATTAAACAATAAAAAGTTAACAAAATATATGTCTAAAAAGCTGTTTATAATATATGTTTAACTACTAATGATAATACTGCCTTTAAATAAAATTAAAAATTGAAAATAAAAATAAAGATATTTATTGCTGTCCTATTTTTTTTAACCTACTGTTTTATCATTGTCTCATGTTCGTCAAGTACAATGAAAAATTTTGAATTTTCTGAATACTTCAGTTAATGATTCAATCTCTGTTTATTGATGAATCAGTATAATTACTATTATACTGATTCATAAATATAATATAAATATCTATAAAGAGTGAAATATCATTATATTGATAAATAAATCTTTATAAAATAAACAATAAAAATAAAACGCGAGAGTGCTAAAGGAATCTAATATAATATTCCTTAAAGTTTTGGATCGCTAGTTGGTTCTGAGGTGTTTCCGTTGACAGAATAAAAATCGCTGAGGAGTTTCATATGTCTGCCGTTGAGGTGGGTGTTGAGACTGGACTTGTGCTTAGTCTTGTATGGGCACAATGGACAGTAGAATTTGGGTTCGACGCCGCATTCATGCTTCAAGTGCCTGGCCAGGCTCGAGTAGTAATTGTACACCTTACCACAATTCTTGCAAGGATATGTGACTCGCCGGTTTGGTATCCCAAGCTTAAACTCCACTTCTGCAAAATGCAAATATTATAAAAGATTATTACTACTTCTTGTCTCACAGTCAAGGCTAGCAAGCTTGTTTCTTTCATTCTTTTTGTTCATTTTTTTATATATAACATTTTATATACAGGCGTTACAAGGATTTTGTTAAAGGTTACACGATAAACAATATGATAACTTCTTGAAGTTTGTAGCTACTATATTCCTCCTGGCTAAAATCCTGTATCTAAAACTCAAAATTGTAAAATATTAATTTCACAAATGATCCAACTTATAAAGAAGAAAATTTTCAGAACATGATTTGTAATGAATATTATTAATAGTGACTTTATTCAATACAAGGTGACTTTACGCTCATACACCATTAACTGAATAACAAATTATAAACTACGGCCGCTGGAATGTTTTAATCCAAACCGGCTTGGAAATAATGATATTTAATAATACGGTCTGGATTTCCAAACCCTTTCGGATGCCAAAAATTCATATTATTTAATATTAAACGATGACTTTAATGCAAGGCCGGGCGAATACTATTCATTACTTCCCTTCAATAAGATAATAATATATATTTATATTTTCATATTATCTATAACTCGTTATTTATTAATCAAATGAAAATTCTAAAAAATTAAAAACACATTTTAAGCAAAAGTCATAATAAATTTAAAATAAAAAGAAAAGTAATTAAGAGTATTAGTTCACCCTGGTGAAAAAAAAATGAATTTCTCTGCAAAGGTTTGAAAGTTTAAAAAATTGATAAGAATTGGAATATTTATAATTCGTTAAATTTTTCGGTTTTACAGAGATATTCAGAAATTTTTTTCGATTAGGACAGCCGTGCTTAAATCAACTCAGGCACTTCCAGTAATTATTAAACATAAAACAAAAATAATTATCATCTGGCGAAATTTTAATTTCATTTTAATTGACGTATAACTTTTATATAGAATTATATTATATTATATTATACAATACAAACTCTTAATTAATTCAAAACGTTGAACACAGGAAAATAACACAGATCGCAATTTCTATTACATAAAATTGTGTTCGAATTTAAGTAGCATCCTTTGGGGAAGACCACGCGTTTTGTAACGGTGTAAAACTGATTTCGGTATCGAGTAGATCTGAGCTGCTTTTCTCAAAGACATCCCTTGATCGATCGCAGCCATTGCGCACCTCACATTTTCAGGCTTGTGCTTCTGATACTTCGGCTGATACATTTGGTATTTGTAGTCTGCGTATCTTGCGATGTACACTGCAAATGAAAATAAAAAACATTTATGTAGAATAAACAATAACAATTCGCGAGAAGTGAAAGTAAACATATGTAATACGTGAGGATAATTTCAGAGTTACGATCGGGATCTATAGATATAAACGCCATATCCAACGCTTAAATTTTAATACCATATCCGTCATACACTTTCTACTACAAATGTCTATTTTCAAGTATGAAATACTGTTTGATAACGCTAGTTAAATATAAAAAGAAAGATTTAACAGTCACGCATTTTATAACGAGATCACTAGTTCTGTTCAGTTGAAGGTAAAGAAATTAAGGTACTTCTTCAATGCATGTCAAAAACGCGGTACCAAGGATTATTCGACGAACAAAATTAAAATTTAATTGAATTTCAACTTTGCAAATATAATTAATAAAATATATATATATATATATGTTATATATATATACATATATTTATATTTGGAAATAGTTAAGTAAAAGATTAAAAAAAACTAAGAAATTAAATGCGAAATATACAACTGATAAAAAAACCTACACAATTGTGCAGTTTATCATTGTATTTTTTTGTTATCTTATTCATCGATTTTGTGCTTCCGTTTAATGTGCGACTTGAGATTCCACTTGCGGTCAGTTCGATAAGGACAATATGGACAACATTTGTCCTTCGCGGTACCACAAGAACTGCGCAGATGATCTATCAAGTGGTGTTTCCAGTTGTACGACTTGAAACATTTGGCACATTCGAATTTCGCATCGCCATGTTTGATGATGTCCTTCTCGTAGTCAGTTTTGTTGATTTCTTGAGTCCAGTTAATCTTTGACAACCGTTTCACTCGTACATTCATGCCTATTGGATTATTGATGATTGGATCACTGTTGTCCGGCAGGACGATCTCGCACTCATCATTCCCAGACATGTACAATTCGTAATTTCCCCACAAATTGGCCACTGAAACAGAAACGGTCAGTTTTAATGTTGTTCGCAGCCTAGAAGGAACATTAATGATATTTTTGTTTGTTCTTAGATTCAATAATGGTTTACAGGTTCTAATCACGAAAATTACAATAAAAGTTCGGTCGGATGAAACATATTTTATTGTCGTTAAATGAAATAATTTATTTTACAAGCACACTTTATTTTCCCTTATTCTCTTATCTTTGTTTCTGTGTTCACGAATTGGATTAGACCTTCCAGATTCTTCGAATCATTCATTAAAGTACCCTTACATCGGAGGATGATGATTTGATACCCAGTATGCCATTGGAATTTGATCTTCCATTTTCTAATAATCGCAGTATTACCTAAAAATAATTGATTCGTTAAAAGAAAATTCTTTAGATCTGCACACACGTGTACAAGGACAAAATGACAAGTGTAGTATGAAATTCGATAAAGCAATGCCATCTTTTTAATGCATTCAGTTCGGATCATTTGCTTACGTTGATTTTCAATAGCCACCAATTGAGAACAAATCCGCATCGTCTGAAACAAAATGATTGTGAATTAGTAAAAATTAAAGTGCGAGTGATTGTTGAGAAATGATAAACGTAAGAAGGTTCAATTTAAAATTATCCAATAAAGAAGAAAAAGAAAGACGGTGGATGTACAATTCGCCAGACGATTACGCGAAATAAAAAAGTTTATTCAAAACGTCATATCATCCGTACACACGTTCATATGTACACAATATTTATTTTATAAACGTAATCGGCACATTATTACATCAACACATAATTATCATGTAATACTGTGTTATCGATTTCTAGAATCAATACTTCTACGAGAAAGTCGTTAAGATCCGTATTAAGTTGTTAATTGTTATCGTTCAGCAATCATGAGCGTATCGCGGTTTACTGGCAACAATAGTTTGTGAGTTGAGCGTCGTTTGACGACAGGACGTGGCTTTTTTTTTTCTTTTTTCTTATATCAAAAGCAAAGTCAAAAGCTCCCTTTAGTTCCGAACCCGCTCTTATCGTCAAACACGCGTCTTAATGCAACGCAAGGGCGATGAAAGTATCCTGCATCTTAAACCTCCTTAGCCTATTAACATTCAACATTATTGAAATAAAAATATAACCCTTTTTTATACAAAATAAAAAATCGTAATAATTATGCCCGTTCGATTATTTTTTCTCCAGTAGTTTAAACGGATTTTCACTTATTTTACCCAAATTTTCAATTGCTGCCATTAAAATTTATCACATTATAAAAATATCGATCTTATAATGATACATTATTTCGAAAAAATATTAGAAAGTAATGACTAGGACTAGAACTCGTTTACCTTAAAGTCATCAGTTACGCACTTTGCCACTACACTACACCGCGGTTTAGAAATACGGCTCTTACTTCACAAATATCAGTGACTGGCAAGATTTCAGTCACGCCCCTCTCACCCTCTATTCCCGAATAATATATTTTTTTTAACGTATATAAAATTTTCAGTATACCATATTATAAGAAGTAATGTACCAGAGTTATTATCAACAATTTTCTTGGTCAAGATTCGTTCTAATTCGGGTACTTTAACAGGTGGTAGCTTTTAAAATGCAGGATATTATTTAACGCCCGTGAAACGCACACTCGCATTTGATCTCGATTACAGTTTAGCTTATTAGCAGCTCGTACGCAATAATCAAGTAGGGTTACACAGATATGTTCCGACACGTTAAGAACTAGACAAACGATAAAACGATACCAAATCAACTGATACTAGGATAAGAGTTAATATATAAATAGTGTACTATAATTGGTAATATTAAGCACTGTAACGGACATTGAAGTTGAGATCTATTGTTCATTCTTTTTTTCCCTTCATTACATGGTTCCTAAATAGTGGCGTCGTACTACAAAGATCATCGCTGGTAGAAAAAGTGTCGTCCACTGCTGACTAGACTCCCGCAACTCTTCTCGTCGACTAGCATTTTTGCGCGCCGAGGTTACGTTGGGACGAGTGATACAAAAATTTGATCGCGAGTTATCCTGAGTACAACGTCGATGCGGCGAGAAAAATAAGTACCCATTACACGTAGGTTGACTAGACTAAGTATAAATTAGCGCTAGGATTAGCGTCGACTAAAATTAAGTATACGCAATAGTAAAGTAACGTACGCTGGACAGTGGTAGGTCTCGAGATTTGTCGACGCCATAATTAATGTGACGGTAATGTAAGTACTGGTCGGAACGATAATGGCACATTTACTGAACATATAATGTGATATTTTGTAACAGCTTTTACTGTAGAATTATATGTCCCTAAAGCAAAATCAATTCAACTAGAATTGGCCAGACTTCAAAAAAAAAAAAAAAAAAAAAAGGTAACAAACACGTATATTATTAAAAATGTTAGTTATTTCTATTAAATTTTAGCATATAATTGTCAAAACGTGTCATTTGTTATAAATATTAATATTTCATTTGATATTTCATACGTTGCACACAAAGTATCAAAAGTTACATTTTATTATTAAATCAAAAAAGGTAAACATAAGTTAACTAGTAATTTACAGATAAATAATGTAAAATGCAATAATTGCCCAAGCCAATATATAAATATAGAAGAAAGATCTAATAAAAATTACTAACATGTTGGTAAACTGATAATATACTTGAAAAACAATTTATAAATCTAAAAAACTACCTTGAGTTGAGAAAACTTATCAGCTTGTCAACAATGATAGTTTTAAAGTAGACAATAATTGTCAACATGCTAACACGTCCTGCCAACATAAAATATATAATCCTTTTCTTATTTTTCCAAGTACATGTCCACTTTGGTTGGTAATTTTTATGCTGTTCAAATAATCCAAAGAATATAAATTCAATACACTTTGTAAGAAATGCAAGAAATGAAAATGTTAGTAAATTATGAAGAAATCGCCCAATGCTTACACTAAATTTTCAGTCACGATGCAACGACAAATCGCGAAATCTATTTCAGCAACCAGCGTATTTAGTATCTGGCGATGGAGAGTCGTCATCCAATTCGCCAGGTCTATGGAATACATAGATACAATCGGAGAAGCGCACGTCAATTCCATTATCGAACCACGATTAAGTACGCGTCATGCGGCAAAACTGCTGTCAGCCGAATCTTCAAATCGACTGCGCGCAGAAAAAACATTAGAACAAAAGTCACTATACCTAAATCATTTCTCTTTCGCGCAGTGTCGTAATATCAAAAAACGATCGATAATCTTTACTATACTCAATAGCAAGTAATTTAATTAAATCTGGTACCGTTTTGATGACTCACCAAACTCGCCACGTGCCTACTTCATGCTGGTATTGTGATAAAATACATTAACTTTTGTTCCAACTTTTTTCTGCCTTGTGGACCAGGCCGCGCCGACCGTTCATCGTTACCATTTTAGTCTATGTACATGCACCAAAAATCCATGCCACAGCATCAAACTGAAATCGCATTTCCGTATAAAAAATATATCGGACATTCGGCGAACGCAAATGGGTCCTAAATATTTCTGTCTTTTCTTTTTTGAAGAACGATCTAGAGCCGATTGTCATGGAACTTTGGCCTAAGAAGCTGAGCCACGTTTGGTTTCTTTTAAGGAAGTAGACGGCGAAACGGCGACGCGGGCAAATCCGAAACAACGTACAAAAGTCGTAAAAAAATGTGCGCGCGAGGTCTTCCTGTTGAGTGAAAAAGTATTTGTCGAGTTACGCCTTGATGTTGTTCGGTAAATATTTCCACAATTTACCTTTGACAAGAACGTCCGAATATTAATAAATTTTACAGTTAAAATATAAATTCAATCAACGAATTTTTCCTTTTCTGACACTTAATATTTTTATTTCTAACTTATTACTCTCTACGTCCGAAATTTTTTGGTCAAGTGTCAAATGCAAGATGGAATGCTAGATGGAATGTTAAATGTGTGCAATTTTGTTTATTGCCTCTACACTTAAATAATAATTATAAATAATCTAAATTAAAATACAAATTAAAATCAATAATAACGTATATAAGATGTAAATATTAGATAGCGTTTCGTTTCTTGGTTACACTGAAACTCACCAGTAAGGCTAGTGTAACCAATGCCTTATACGCTATGAATTTATTAACATTCCATCTAGCATTCCATCTTGCATTTGACACTTGACCAAAAAATTTCGGACGTAGAGAGTAATAAGTTAGAAATAAAATATAAATTATATGAAATTTAACACAATATTCCTTCGGCATATAAAATCTCTATTGTTATAAAATATTCATCTGTTATTAAGCAATCTAATTCTCATAAAAAATAAGTTATTCTCACTATCATAAAAAATAAGATATTGCCTGGAAACAACCTGGGAAAAGGTCTGGATATTATCTGGAAATGATCTGGATAACGTCTGGAAATAAGCTGGGCCAGGAGCGTTTCCCAGAATATATTCAGACGAAATGTAATCTCGAAAATAATTCGATAATATCTGGAGCATCTAGATCATTTCCAGATAACATCCAGACATTTTTCTCAGATTATTTCCAGACAAAATTATCTTTTACTTCTCAAATATGCTCAAAATATTTAAATTACAATCAATTGACTAAAATACTGTGAAGATGACATCTATAAGTCAAAGACTTTTCAATTTAGCGTTATTCTTTGAATTAATTAGTTTCGTTAATTAACGTTCAATTAGTTCGATGCCATGTTTACCCTTAAATTTAGTTTAAGCCATGAAATTTGCCCGGTGCTGTAAGGCAACAAATACTTTTTTCGCCTGATTAGTCACGTGCAGTTTTACTTGATGTTGTGGACCGAGAGCAGGTGCTTGAGGAAACTCGCCTCGATCCTGGACCGATAGGGGCAGTACTGGCAGGAGAAGTGGGTCTCGCAGGTGATCATGCCGCAGCCCATCTTGAGGTGTTTACGCAGATTCGACGCCCAAGAGTACATCTGACCGCACCGGGGACAAACGTGGAGCCTTGGCTTGACAATCGGGAACAGGGGTATGTCTGCGAACAAAAAGTGGACATTGCGTTATGTAGAAGGCGGCGCTGCGGTTACGCGCGGGCATTACACACCTGTGTCACGGCGACCTCCAACGCTGCGCGCTTATTCAAAATCAATCTACGCCAAATTAAGAGCCTCAAATCGTGTAATCGGCCAATGCATAACTGTACGACACTTACGGCAACGTGCATTCATTCCATGCAATATTACACATACATATCTTGCGTGTGTGGCTGCGAAATTAAAAACAATACCCTTTGCGACTGAAAACAAAAGTTGTAATACGTTTAATTGTGTTGGCTGTATTCGCAATAAAGTAAATTTATCATGCGATCGTGATAAAACGCGCGTCGTGTCACGGGAATGAAGTTCACCAATTCCTTTGTAAATCTTTATTTGCCAAATTCACACAGAATAATTAATATTCCGACAAAAACTGGACTTTTTTTTTCACTCTCGCCTTTTCTATATTACAAACGGCGCATTGGTTCGCGTAGAAAATGACCCTCGTAGACCGTTCGTTATTTCTTACAGGAGAGATCCAAATCTATCAACTACAAATTTTAATTAAATTATATGTTTGTGTGTAAGTATGAGACTTTTTCTTTGCGTACACAAATAATCAAATGCAAAGGAACGAAACAAATGAAACATGTTCTGCGTTACAACAGCAAGACGTGGTCTTTTGTAATTATGCTGCTTTGAGAAAAAAATTCTGCAACCATTATTGTAATTAGTGTGATGGTAAGCCTTGCATTCATTTTAAATACTGAAAGAGAAATGCTGTAGAAAATCAACCTTAAAAGAACACCAATATATATAAGTTGAATTGTTATCAAATATTAAATTAACTTGAACTTATTAACGTAATCAGGTATAATTAATGTATTCGATGTGACAGGAAATTTGTATTATTTGATTTCTAAAACAGTGATGTACAAATATTGACAAAATCCCTTAACTTAAACCACTTCACTTATAAGATAATTAAAATTTGTTTTCTCTCTGCTTTAAAATTTAAATTTAATAGAATCCAAAAATTAATATTACAATTTCATTTTAAATGTAATTAGCATCGCACACTTATACAGAGGTAACAATGTTCCGTATAATTGAATGTTTTATTATTTAATTTACAATATTCTCATTGTTTCTTTATCAATATTTTAAGTTCTGATTAACTCTTAAACGAATGAAAATATACAAAAAGCCTCAATTCAAACAAACGAATGCGAAAAGGATAAAATGCTGGTAGGATCTTTTGTTGTCACGGTAATTAGAACGTAGTACTCGATTTAGAAATAAATATTTTAAAAATTGTAATATCTTATCTTTAACTCGAATTACATACATTAAATTATTTATTTCTTTGAACACAAACGAAACGAAAAATGGGGGAGGGGATGGGAGGAGTAATAAAACGAAATCAACTATCCCAGGCTTTGTACAACATCGTGGTCCTTTCTTCAAATCGGGTTCATGCGATGAACGCCATTCATATGCCTCTTTAAGTTGCCCTTAAAATGTGTCCTGTAATCGCAAAAGGTGCAGTAAAAGTTCGGCGTCTTGCCGCAGGCCACTTTTTTATGCAGGCGAAGACTAGAGGGCCATGTAAATATGCGGCCGCAATCCTCGCAACAGTATATTTCACCTGAAAGGAAAAAAAAACAGTGTCAATAAGAGCGTTCGATTGATCTGGTATTATCGTACGAGGATTAAGAAAAAAGGTACGGTCGAGAACAAAAAGCGTGTCACACAGTAGGAAACAATTCGCGAATGCAATAATGTTGTCTTGGGGTGTAGATGTCCCTCTATCGAGGTAAGAGCACAAAAAATAACCAACACCTGGTCCCGAGTTGTCTTAATCTTATTTAATTACCGTGTGGCTTAACAATCTTTTTACATTGTCACTTAATTGAAAATTCAGATATGAGGTTTACTTTTTTTTTCTGATCTAACAGCACACTTAATTGATTTCATCAAAAACTGTCTACGGAGCAATAATTTGGCACTGAAACGAACATAAACATACAACAAAACGTTTCAAATTTTGTATAATTTGAAACAATCATTGATACGTAAATTAACCGGGAATCGTAAGTAACCAGTCGATGATTGGCACGACGAACATTCTCACTATCTCACTATCAAACACGTCAAGATCAGAAGTCAATTCGTCAAAAGTGGCGGTGGTTTCTCCACAACCAGAACTAGCCAAAGTGTATCCTCATAATATGCTTCTGTAGGCTACTTTTGTATTTGGTTTTGTGGGGGCAGTACGGGCAGCACTCCGTAGGTTCTTTTCCGCACTCGATCCTTAAATGATTTTTCATGTTTCGCAACCATCGGTATCCTTTATCACAGTTCGGGCACTTGAAATAACCAGGCTTTTTGTCAAGGCAACTCGAACGCCTGTACTCTTTGGCTGGTAGCGAATAATTAACGTGCAACGAACGTGAGGTACGCGAATTGTGGTAATTCGACCATGGCACAGATCCCATACCTAGAATCAACAAAACAGACTGATTAGTACAAAACAGATCCCTCTGGTTGATTGTCTACAATAATTATCCCCGACATGCTGAACGACAATCAAATGCGGACACTCCGAATGGGGCCCGAGCTCATCCCTTTGCTGGACCGCCGTCCGGTCAAAGGGATGGCCCGTCGCTCTCGTGTTAGAGCTATTATAATTAGTCGGTAACACAAAGCAGAACTGAGGAAATAAAAAAAAAAGAGAAAATAATAAACATTGCGGGTCGTAAGGGTGGGGTGGATCAAATATCTTTTCTCTTTTTTTCAATCGACATCTAAGTGCGACGCTCGGGGCAATGAATGAGGCCAAAGTCCAACTCGCTATTGTAAAAAATTATTTTATTGGCTATAAAATAAGCGGTTACTTTGCCACGATACAATCTGATTGTACGCCGGTCATAAATAGTACGGATTGTTTGGATCTCGCTCGGGCAAGGGCGGTTATTTTCAAGTTAATAATCAGGGTTTGTAGCTATCGATGCTCTGCCTTTGCCAACGTGTGACTGTGCGAGGTGTATGTGTATGTATGCATGTATGTGTGTTGTATGCGAGGTGTGAGTACGTATGTACGTGTGTAGGTGGAATTGCAATTGATCTAGGCGCGGTTAAAAAACACATTTTTGCCGGGATGGTTGGTGCGTATGTGCTGGTAGAGGTTGCCGCGTTGTTTGGTGCGATGCGGGCAATACGGGCACTTGAACTGTGGCTCTTTCCCGCACTCGTGACGTGTGTGGCGCAACAGGGTGGCACGGTGCTGATAGCCCTTGCCGCACTGCTCGCATCTGAACTGAAACGCTACGCTTTGCTTGGACAGCCACATCGAGGACAGTTTGTATAGCTCCTTGTTCAATGGCACCACGGGATAAACGTTGCGCCGCCGCTGAAATGCCCCTGCAAATGGAAAGCAAACGTTCCTCGTCAGTTAGGGCCAAACAAAACGCTGATTTAATTCTAATTTAGACATTGCAATCTCTCTCTTTCGCTCGTTCTCTCTCTCTCTCTCGCTCTTGTTAGATGTCACGCATTGTGTTTTGTAGGTCTTTATTTACAAATTCTGTAAGAGCTATCAATATTAAGATACCCTGCATCCTCTTCGGTAGCTTCGATGCCGCACCAGCATCCCCCGGCGGCGGCATCTAAAATGAAACATAATCACCATTAATGCTGTTCGTTTAACTGTTGTCAATTTCAATCGGTCCGAATTAAAATGACCACGACGGTGTGTGACTAGCTAATACGTTTATTGGGAGTCGAACTTTATACAAGCTTTGTACAAGTTTTAAATGTTGGCGTCGATCACATAAATTTTCTTATTCTTATGCCTGCGTCTAATGTGTTCCTTCACGTGGGCTTTCTGTTTACCAGGAGCATTGCAATAAGGACATCTGAACTTTGGCGCTATACCGCATTCGTAATGTAAGTGACGCCTCAAAGATTTCTTGGCATTGTAATTTTTCCCGCACTTGATGCAAATGTATTGTGGAGTTAATTGGCCTTTCTCGTCCGGCGCGTAGTAGACGGCGTTGTCGGTGTACTTGCTGACAAACAAATTCCGATAGCCCGGGAACACACTCGGATCTGTAAACACAAAAAGTAGCACCTTGTTAGCAATTGAATTTTGAATTACACTTGCATACAGGTGTAAAAGGTTTGACGCAAAAGTGGTGGCTATTTTATCGTTAAGCACCTTGAACTTTCTGCGAAAGAGAACTGGTAGAATGAATGCAACGTCGTGAGGCGGCGGGTTGTTTTTAAAAACTTTATTGTTATCGCAACACAAGTCTCACCGGTTACAATATAATTGTGTTAATTGTAAACAAACATAATCATAAGAATGCTTAATTAGTTAATTGAAGCGTGAAACCATTTGTTGGATTATCAGATCTTTATATCCTAGGAAACAAAAGACAGTGTGTTTGTATTTTATAAAAAAAATTTGTTCGAATTTGACGGACCATCGAGGTCCTGGATACACGCTCAAGTGGAAGATCGCTTAGAATCACCCTTGAGCCGGGCTAAAAGAATTCCTTTTATTTTTACTTTAAGTAACGAGTAACAATAATCGCCATGCTCGACAATCCACTTTTAACAGTCCAAATGGCACGTTTGCTAACTCCTACTGTTTTGTTAGCGCCGGTACTTACTACATTATAAAATATGCATCTAATCCAGAGGCATTTATTACTCATATATATTGCATATAACTTTAAAGTTCATTCTTTGTTAGTTGAAATTTATATTCTTACATCATTTTTAATAACGGTGTGGTAACGTTCATCAAAAATGTATTAGAGTACAAATGAATTGATGCCCGTAACATAAATTAATATTTACACAATGATAAATTATACTCTCTTTGATCGCGGCTCCTCTCTTAATAATAATTATTAAAAATGTTTTTTTTTTTACTTTTTTTTATCTTTTATTTTATTACTTTTTTTCACGAATCATAGTTGGATTGAAAGAACCAACTCGAATCAATCGATAAAATTGTAAAGATTGGAAGCAACTATCAAACATTATCGCGTTTATAATGTTATTTTATGTACAAGCGATGAAAATATCCAAAGTAATTGGTTAATATACACAAAAACCGTCTAAGGCATTACAATACATAAATAATCGCAGATGATTAAGTGTCATCGACGTCTAAATTTATGCATACGTTACACTCAGAAAAAAGAATTGAAAAAAATATAAGACTTTCTAGTGGAATAACATGTAGTAAAATATATTGAAAATATTATTATTATTTAATTTCAAGCATATTTTACTAGAATTGCACGATCATTCTTTACATTAGACAAGTATATCCGGCGTTTACTGTAAACACTAGTATTTTTTATAATTCTTTCTTCACGGTGTATTCTTAATTATCCCGTTCACTGCATCTTTCTTTAGTTTTGTGTGTATGTGTTACATTGTATACGTGTACGTGTTAAATTTAAATATAGATGTGTTATTCTTTAACATGAAAAAATTCATAAAAATTATATTTCCGTTGCATATTTGAAAAAAAACCTAGTGAAGTAGTTTTATAAATATAATACAATATTCAGACTTCACTTGCTCACAATGTTCAACAAAAGTAGTGTGATAGATTTTGATACCGGGAATTATTCATTCCGGGAATTATTCATTTGATACCGAGAATATTTTATTCATGAATAAAATAATAATCACTGAGTATGAACACGACAATCACGCAAGTATATTAATAATTATTTTATTATATCTGAAATTATTATATTGTTGAATTAAATAAATTACTTAATTTTGTTTTTCGTCACACATGAACATAAAACGCCATTTTACTCCCAAAAGAGTTTTCGAAAAATGGCATTTTCCGTTCATTAATAACGAAAAATATCGTTTGCATCATCTCCCTTGGTGCAAAATATACTAATACATCCTTTCTACTTTGATTACAAAGAAACAGTTTTCATTATTTGAAACTAACCTGGTGTTTTCAAGAGTTACATAATGAGAAGCGACCAAAAATTAAGGAATTTACTCCCGAGGCCGGCTTTCGGAATTAAATTTGATATTATTCCATTTGTTAAAAACTTGAAATTGTCTTGACTTATTTCATTTTCTATAAAATAAGAAAAAAATATTAATGTAAACAAAAATTGTCGAAATTAAACGAGTTAATTAATGTTGTACTCTATGTTACATCAAATATATTAGTATTTTTTGTATTTACACATAACGTATACTGGTAAACAAATATAATGGTGACAATAGTAATAATATTAGTTCACTTATCGTGATCATCCGACTTTTTCCCGTGTAGTCTCAAAAAATATAAGAATAATTTATTAACTTACAATATAACATAATAATATAATTAACTTTACGAAAACATTATCTGATTTCACCAAACATAACTGATTATTGAAAAACTGAATCTATACCAGTGTAATGTTTCAATTTTATTAACATTAATAACTTTACTTGTAATATATTTGACATAAAAAAATCAAAACAAACAAAGATAAGTAATGATGTAAATGACAAATGATACAGATGGAAAACATTCAGAACGGCCCGTTTTTCAAGTTCACTTCTAGAAGAGATGCAGTACATTATATAAAATAAAATGACAGTTAAATATCTTTAAAATAGATTATTTTCAAAGAAATAAAAGCGTGCAACTGAATCTATGAGCCGATACAATTTTGTATATACATTCTAACTGATAAATGCAGTATACGGGTTATTTGCATCTTCTGATTTGACAGACCATGCGGAAAAATCAGTATAGATGACAGTTCTCGCGCAGTATCTAGAAAATATTAGGATAAAAATGTTCCACGTGCACTGAGAAAAATTAGTACAATTTTTGAGTCAATTCCAGATATGTAAGTGTGGCTATAATAATATGATATTGTAAAAAATATTCATTAATATCTTTGTCTCAATTAATTAAATGTTTAACTTAACAATAAAGAAATTCAATAACAGTTTTTTAATAATATATACTATATATTTGATTTTGAATCCAACTCCGCATATGCAGGAGCGATTACAGATTTTCTTTTTTTTGTTTTTTGTGAATCGATATAATAGAAAATTGAATATTAAAAAAACATGCACAAATATAAATAATGGTAAAATTAAAAAGCTACGCGGCAATATGTAATCCAAAACATCTAAAAACTTGCTCCAATGGTCGTTATTGCTACATATTTTGTACGGTAAGAGGGATGATTTTGTCGACGTATCCCCAAATTAATATAAAATATTTTAAAATTTACTAGTACTTTTCCCTCGGTGCACGAAGAGTGACAAGAAAATGTTACACTTTGTAACCGCAACTTTATTGCCGTGTGGCTGAATTCATGCCCAAGGTTGTTCCGGACGAAGGCCCTTCTCGTTCAATCCAGCTAAATTGCACTCTACTCCGTGATGAAAACGATGCGACTCCTTTCACTGACAGTTGGCCTTGTCGACGTCAATGAAGTAGACCCTGCTCTCGGGGTGCTTTTTCCGAATGTGACTGTAAATTTGCGACGTCTGCTTACTCCGCAGATGACAATAAGGGCACTTAAATCTTGGCTCCAGTCCGCACTCGTACTTTAAATGACGATTACGATTACTCTTTAATGTAAAGCCATGAAGGCACTTTGGGCAGATAAAGCGCGACTTCGGCTTCGGTGGTCGCACGATGTACGGGCCATTATTAATATTGTACTTGACGATCTGACTGGGGAAATTCAAGCCAATCACCTCCGGATCTGAAACAGAAACGTGCAGTTAGCGCCTTTGTAAATGACAACGGTTGAAATTGGCTGCGTTGGTGCGTCATTATCAATTAGACAAGTGCTGACTAGAAAGCCGGGATGGATGTTGCTATTATTAATGGGATATTCAACGTCATTTTATGTTAATTGGTATTAATCACTCAGTCGCCAACAGTGCATTAACAGGGAATGCGCGCGTCGCTTTCAATGCAGTTGTAAAGTTTCATTCTACATCACACCAACGTCTTCGCTTCAACTTGAAGGGCGGTATATGTACAATAGGAGCAATGCCGTGAGACATTGGACGTTGGTGTAACAGAAGCAACGGTACGTACACGATGCGGAGGAATGAAAGTGAAACAATATGAATATATCAACCTTGTCTTTTATTCAGTCTTGAAAAAAAATATATGTATATTTGTATTTATTATTATATATATATATATAATTTATAGTTATATATATTTATATATAAACATATAGAAACAAAAGAAAAAAAAATTTGTTTTAAGTCCCTTCTTCCATTTGAAATTTCAACGTTTCTTAATATGAGAGCGAACGTTGGAGGTTTGTTTGCTGCGCATTTTACAGTAAGGACATTGGAACAACGGTTCGCGGCCGCACTCATATTTCATGTGTCTGTTACGATTTCGTTTTAAACTGAACCCGTGCATGCACCGAGGGCAGTAGTATTGTGAACCCTTGGTCTCACGGTTCCCTTCATCGTGTTTCGAGTCAACCATGACAAAGTACTTTGGATTCGTTTGAAAGCCCATCGCTCGGAAATCTGCAACGAAATTACAAAGCATGGAGTTTCATTAGTTATTGTTTTTACTTCTCATTAACGGTTTGTCGTAAAGTTAAGGTTTAAACGTAACAATAAAACTATTTACATTGAATCCGCCGTATGATCATCCGAAAAACGTACACAGTAGAAGTCGTTCCATCTTATCGTTTATTTTGTAAATTATTACATTATTTCAACTTTTACAGTGCGCACACAGTAATAGCGGTATCTATAAAAATTGTAAATGTCAATATTTTTATATCGTTGATATAAAATAGAAACAATCACATTACAACGCTGCTTTAGGGGCTCGCAATTAGTTTTTTTTTTTTCTTTTGTACTATATGCCTTTTATAGAGTGAAATCTGTGGTAAAATTAACTTTACATCATTCTAAGGTACATTAAGGAAACATTGCTTTGACCAGAGTAATGTACAACCGATGTATTTGCATTATTAAAGGACTTCCCTAAACTCATTTCATATTGGGAACTTTATCGCTTAACGCAGTAAATTCCATTTTTGTAATAAGGACGTTAATTGATCAAAAAATTACAACAATATAATTATCATTAATACATTATGGCATGTGGTAAGTATCGATATCGAGTTAAAGGATGATTTAAAAAGTAGATCTATTATTCTGTAATAATAATGGTAATGAATACATCAATAATATAATATTAATGAATAATAAAATTTGAAGTAAAATTTCACGATATCCGAGTATAAAATAAAGAGTAGTAAAAATTGTATAAATAAATTTAGATTGTCTGTAAATGTGTATTTTATAAAAATAAAATATAAAATGGATTGTTAAATAATAAGAATAATATTACAATTAAATAATATTATTTTGATTACTATATGTCACTTATCTGAGTGTAATGATCAATAACTAATCATTGTTACATAATTAATTACTGGCAATAATTTATCATTATCATTTACTGATATGCTGTTAAATATTATTAAATATTATTCACCGTGGAATTGAAAGTAGCTCATGAATTTTTCTCAGTGTAACACTTTTTTGTAACTTTTTTTTTCCCCCTCTCGTCAAGAATTCTATTTAGATTATTAAGGTGATTCAGTATTTTGTCAGTATTCAGTATTCTGACTTCAGTACATGTTAAAAACGGCGTCCGGTACACAGATTAGTGAACAAACTTAGACCAACATTTGGCATAATGTAATGTAAAAATGAGAGAATCGTTGGGTATATTTTATTTGTTAAAATTTAGCTTTAATTTTACAAACTTAATATATATATCGCGGTACAAAGAAAGACATGATAGCAGACACATTTAAAAACACGATAATTAATAACAAATAAAGTTAGCTTTGACACATAATATTTTATGTGGTTATTACCCAACGATTCTCTCACTTTTACATAACATCCTACCAAATTTTGCTACTCCAGCCTGGGTACCGGATAATAATAATTTTATGTTTTTTTAAAGTTTAAATAACATCGTCAGCACATTTATCTTGGTTCAGCACCACCCGATTTTTGTTACATATTTAAAAGAATTATAAATTTATGACATAAACTTTTTGTCCCTCGTGTTTGGCCATGATATGAGTGTTCACATTGGTTTTATGTTTGCCGCGAAGGTCACAATAAGGACACTTAAATCTGGGTGGCTTTCCACAATCGTAAAGTAAATGTCGTCTAAGATTTTTCTTCATTGTGAACGACCTGTGGCACTGTGGACAAACGAAAGGTTTTTGTCGCTTCACATCGATTATAGAGTTGACAGGATTGAACGGCATTTGCTGCTGATAGTAATAAGGTTGATCTAATTTAAGAGGACCCTGTTGATTCAATTGAACTGTTTTCGTGTTGCAAGTTGGCACAGCAAAGTTGTGGTCGATGTACTCTCCATAGAAACCTGTAATATTACAGTGCACGCGTTATTATGAGAATTAAATTACATTGATAATGTCATAGATAAACATAAAAACGAGTCATACTTCATCGTAAACGAAGACAATCAACGCGATGACCCTATTAACCAACAAACACAAAAAGGCAAACAATATTTAACATCAGCACAGTGCAAGGTAATATGAAAATCAACCGCCGGGTTGGAATCTCAATGTTGCTTTATTCAAGAAAGACTTCGGTGTTGGTTAACGTGTTGTCGCAATTACAAATTAAAGCCTAGAATATCTGCTTAATTCTTTCTACAAAAATACAGTACATTGAATACAAAAGTCTTTGTCAATGATTGGATGAGGCTTGATACGCCTTCATATTAGTCTTTATACTGAGAACAGTAAAATTTTAACTGGTAAAATCAGTTGAAATCACAAACAATTAACATGAGCTAATATTTCCTATATTTCCTAAACCTCCATTAAAAAAATATATGTATATTAATGAACAAAAAACTTCATAATAAGATTATTAAATTTGCATAATTAATATTTTAATAAAAAAATTCAAATTCAAATCTCACTTTCACATTGCATTATATCAAATTTAAGTTCAATTCTGTTCATTAATTAATTCAAGGGTAATGGACGGCATTTAAACATGCGCTGAAGGATCACTTTAATTAATGACTTAAAACATTATGTACAAGTTAAAATAAAAATATAAGTGATGTTTCATCAACTGATTTTACAGCATAATTTCATCCATTTATATTAACAGTTTTAGTTGGTTAAAATGTTATATGGTGGGCGCGTTTGTCAAGTACTATTGACACCATCTGAGAGTATATCCTCAACGAGTCTCATTCATCAGTCTTTATGATTTGAGTTTCATTACGTAGACATCTTTGCCTTTATGCTGGGTTTTAATGTGAGCTCGTACGTTGGAGGTTTGTTTGCTGCGCAAATTACAGTACGGACATTTGAACATCGGTTGCACGCCGCATTCGTATTTCATGTGTCGGTTGCGGTTATGTTTGCGAGTAAAACCGTGATGGCATTTCGGACAGTAATGCAGTTCCTTTGGCATCTCCTCTGAAACTTCTTCTGGACTAAAGTATTCCACTCTTAAATTTGGTTTTACCTTCAGCAGGGGATTCCATTGCACCAAGCTAGACCCTGAAACAAATAATACTCCTGTTGAGTTTTGGGATATCAACGAGCACAATCACATCAATCAACAATCAACATTGAAATCAAATAACTGGAGATCAATAGACAAGACACTGAATCGAATCTCGTGGTTTCATATTTATTATTCAGTTACAAAATAAATTATATCTTGCTCCTTTATTATCTGGTTACAAAAGGAGGGGTGAAACGTTTTCTCTGCGCGTAAAAAGATCAATAATATAAAGTTCTTGTCCGGCATGTCTGTATTTAATGTGCTTTCTTAAATTCGAGGATATTTTGGTCCTGTGATCACAGTACGGGCATTGGAACCGAGGCAACATGCCACACTCGTACCTCAAGTGCCTGATTAAGCTTCGTTTCGCGCAGAAATCTCTGTTACACTTTGGACAGTAGTGTTTACTCAAGTTTCTACGGCCGTCGTATTTCTCGCGTTTCCTATCTGAAACAAATAAAAATGCTTCGAGTCAGATTTGAACACACCTAATAAATAATATCGGTATAGGTTCTGAAATTTTTTTTGCAACAATTGTAAGAAGGCTATTTGAATTTTGAGATCTTTATTTGCATAATCCGATTTTATGAGGTATCAGAATAAGACACAGGACATCTGGTACCAGATGTCATAATGACAAGACTGCAATGCCTGGTACGTTATGGTACCAGTCGAATATTCCCTTTTACACTGAAAAAAAAAGAGGTTTGAATCAAACGATATTCGCTACTGTCAACTCCATCGTGAACTTAAATACGCATAACTCCATGCTGAGTTTTAAACAAATGTATGATATTTCTTCAGTCAAGTCATATTGGTGGAGTTCAGTCAACTCCACGAAGAACTTATAACAACTGATATATAATTGAATCAACTCCAAGAGTCTTG